>BGPR01011807.1:7086-47156 GCA_013235015.1 Araneus ventricosus
TAATATTGTATAATGTCATATAATACTGTATAATATTATACCATATTAAATAATATTGTACTATACTGAATAATATTATATAATATAAAATTATAGTGAATATTTTAAAAATACATTTTAGAAGTATGAAAAAATGTTGATCACTGCAGAACTTATTGGTAACACTTTGCGATTTTTTGAACACCTCTACTTACAGCGAGATTTGAACCCGGGACTGTCTGCATGCGAACTAGGAACCTTACCTCTGAACCAGCCAGACTTACATCAGGGAGCGTAAATGATGATAATGAAATGTAGTTACAAAGTTCGGATCTACGAAATTTCATGTTCATTCACAATTAATCTGAATAGTTTTCTTAATTAAATTATCTTTTATCGTTACAATTTCGAGTTCAAAATGAAATTAGAAGACAAAGAGGAAGAAATTTTAGCTCTTATATCTAAGTTTGCTAATTTAATAAATTAAAAAGCAATAAGGTTTAAAAGTAATTATAATGATATATTTGAAAGGTTTTCAAATAATTTTGAAAATTATTTATTCCTCTTTCAATGTATTACGAGACGCCTTGAACATTTATAATAACAGTATTGATTGAAAATCAAATACAAGATTCGGAAACAAAAAATCACGTCATAGTTTTACGATGAGAATAACACTCAATTCTTTTTTTTCGTCAATATGTGAGAGCTGTTTTATGGTTAGCTTCCTTAGCTGAATCCGGCCCGCCTTTTATATACAGTAAAACAAAATGACTATGTAAACATTATTATTCAAATGAACATTTTTTTTAAATACTATTTCAGAATACTATATAATATAGCGCTATTGTATTTCCATGGTGCCATCTGGCGGCCATAAGAATAACTTCACCTCAAAATATTAATCAACGCTGTGTAATAAAGTGCTACAATATTTTTGTGCTGCCATCTGTCGGACATAAGAATAACTTCACCTTAAAATATTGACCAATACAGATTAATGTAAAAATCAAAATATCATGTGCATTGTATTGTATAGTATGATATAATATTCAGCATCTTAAAGAATAATTGTTCCAGTGGTGTTTTTGTAATAAAACCTCCAATCGAGTTATATCCTGAGTTAAAATGAAGATTTTTATAAATAAACATTGTTTTTATATTATTTGTGAAAATTTTTTATCTCGGAAATACTGATGCATACAATACAATACTTTATTACAGTATTCGGTGTTCCTCGGTGTTCATAATATTGTATAACATTGTGCAAATATTATATAATATTTCTGTGCTACCTGGGAACGCAAGCTTCGAAGTCACCATGGGACGAGCTTGCAGCAAGCTTGCATTGCAAACTCATTGCAAATTATAGCAAAAACAGAGTACGAACACAATCCGGGAGAGAACTCGCGATCGACAGGTTCCGAAGCAGACACGCTAATCATTGGGCCAGTTAAACTCTGAGAAGCGAAGATAGATTTCGCTAATACAGCGTTCGATTCGATTCGTATACGATTTATTTTTAACTATTTTCTTGATTTAATTAATTTTTTGAGTTGAGAATATGATTTGAAGTCAAAGAGAGAGAGCAATTTTCGCTAATAACTACGTTTTGCTAGTAGAATAAATTATGAAATTCGAGTTCAAAAGTAATTACTTTAAAATGGGACAAAATGTATAAGTTATTATTTTTCAACAAACATTGACTGTTTTATCGGTTTCATTTTGTTTATAAACGTTAAAATTTCAACATTAAGAAAAAGGCGATATAGTTTTCTTTAAAGTGCGAGTGTTACATTTAGTGAAAGGATGGAAAATGTTTCAAAATTTTTTTATAAAAAAGTTAGTTTTTTTTTTTACAAATTATCATTGATTTATTGAATTAATGAAAAGAAGGACGGTCTAGGAGATGCTATTAAAAATCGGATATTTTTTTTAAACTGAGACAAAGATAATTATCTCTTTGTGCTATCTTTGCATCAAGCTTGTTTTGCAAACTTGCAGCAAATTTGCATTGCAAGGAGGTGGCGCTAGTTGTCACGGCGAACTTACTACAAGTTCGCTTCAAGCTTGACGCGTCAAATTTGCGATGACAAGGTAATATCAAGTCAAAATCAAACTTACTGCAAAATTACGTGCTATCTGTGTTATATTCTTCTGTTAGGGATAATGCTTTTTCAGGATCTGTAGATAAATGAGAGGAGATTGACAGTAAATTTCTTGTTTTTAACAAATACAATATGTACTTATAAAACAAAGTTCTATGTATTGCATTATTTTTCGATGCTACTACTAAGACATGATATTTTTTAAGCTGTTTTCAGACACAGAATTATACAGATTCCCTTAGAAGCGAAGAAAGATATCTTTAAAAAAAATGTGCAGTCAAAAGAAATTCTTAATTAATTTACTACAATTGATGAGTTTATTTGAAAAAAAGTAATAAATGAAAGTAAGTAAATTGTTTCTTTTTATCTCTCGCATTTTTTAAAAAAATCTCTTCCCGATTTTTGCATATTTTTAGTGATCTATTTTTTCACTGTTTATTATTATATTTTTGTGTACAGCATCCGGGCTTGAAGTTCAGGAAATTTGGTCATTTTAAAAACATATATATTCAGTATATTTAAATGATTAATTAAAAAATAAATCGTGAAAGAGAATATCTTCCCAGTTTATTGTACTTATTTATTTATTATTTGCTTTGTTTATTATTTCTTTCTATATAGTTTCTTTACAGGATTTTATTAGTTTTCGCTTAGGACCGCTGAGACCCAGTTTTAGAAACTATCATAAAAATTTCAAATGTAAAAAATGTTTGCTTGTCAGTGCGGAGTATGGATACATCACATAGCAAATGCTGTATCAATAATCCAGCAAGAATACGCTACTGCGCACACCGCATTACGCAGTGTTTATCAGTGAGAGCTGTGCGCCGATTAGCAGTAGGAAGGTGTTTTGGCGATATCGGATGTAAACAAATTGGCGACATCCAGACCATCCATACTACAGAGAAGAAGATTCTGTTCTCTGTGATCCATACGTTCTGAACACTCCTCCGATTGGCAGCAGAAGTTCTGTTTGTATAATAGTTTAATTTTTCATTCTATAGTTAAAGCAATGGCACATAAGCAAATGAGTATGGGTCTAAGAAGACTTTACTTGGCATTTTCTCGAAGTGCATCAACCAGATTAAAAGTCAACAAAGAAATTGGCGTTAGTGGCTATGCCCTTTTGGTAAATTATAATTTTGTTTGAATCTTTTGGTATTATTTATAACATATTGTTTGAAGGAAAGTTACTTTTTATAAATTGTTATATATAATTAATGTAATATGGTTTGTAATTTAATTTGCAAAGTTTTGAAATTGTTGTTTGGCATGAAATCATTAACTATATCTTTTGTTTCTCGTTGGATTACTTGTGTTTCCATTTCATGCTGCAATTAAATGAAAGTTTCATTATTTTTAAAAATTCGAGACTGAACTTCAAAATGAGGGATTGTTTGAAATTGTAATAGATCTGAATTAAATGATAATATTCGAGTTTCAAAATTATTGAATTTGTTTTTTGAACTAATTGCATTTGAGTTCATCTGTATCTGATGGCTAGTTTATTTTTCTGCTATTATATTTTTTAGTAGGATATTGATGACTTGTAATGTTATAAGTATGTAATATGGTAATAATTTAATTGAACACCATTGAAGTGTTGTGTAATATGATAAAGAATACCACAAACGGTTTATATGTTTAAAAAAATAAGATTCTATTATTCAATTTTAAAATTGTTTTTAACTTAAATATTATAATATGTTTCAGTATGATTGATTAGAACACTGTGTGAGTTTAGAAAATGGGAGAAATGAAGGGGAGTGAAAATACCATAAAATATTTTAAGATTATGTTTTACAATTTAAAATAAATTTGGTAGCCACTTTTTTCTGTTTTTATGAATTTTTCTTTATCTTCTTGCTATGTTATTATTCTTATGTCTTGAAATTTAACTCTATTTGTTTCTTGTAAGACAAAATCAGTTAAAATAAATCATGAAAATTTTATTTTAGTGTTTGAGTACAGTATTTAAACTTTGTTCTAAAAAGGTTCGAATCTTGAAATATGAAAAACAGTATGTCATTTCTAGAAATGTGCTTGAAAATTAAAGAAGTTTTATTAAAATCGGACATGTTGTTTGAATAGTAAATTAGAATAACAACTTAATATAAATATAAAGGTTTTTATCACAATTGTTTGTAAAATGCTTTATTTTTAATAATGAGATATATAATGTTTATGTTAATTGCACATATTTCTGAGATTTATTAGAAGATTATTTTTGCTTAAATTCCTTTTATTGTATTTTAGTCTGTGCCTCTAACAACATTTTTCCTGGGTACATGGCAAGTAAAAAGACGAGCTTGGAAATTAAACTTAATTGAAGAAGTCAAAACCAAACATAAAGCTGAACCTGTTGAACTACCTGATGAGTAAATTGATTTTCAAAATACTCTCCGCTTATAAATTTATCAGTTGAATTTTATATGTGTAAAGTTTAAATTTATTTGTTTTTAATAAAATTTTTTTGCTTAAATTTATGAAGCAAAGAACCGTCTTTTATTTCAAATAAATTAATGTGTACTTCTTATGCAATATTTACTAATTACTGTTTTGATATGGAACCAAAAAAAAAAAGGAAACTCCATACTATGCTGGTTGAATACATTTCTTTAAGATCCCTCATAAACTAGAAACGAAAAACAAGAAAAAAGGAATAATACACATAAAAAATAAAGAGTATAAATTCATATCTAATAATCTAAATTTCTATCAAAAAATTTTTTTTATCAAGATATGAACTTCTGTATGTTTCAGTTCGTATCAAGTTATCAAAATATTGCATACTTAATAAAGTATAGTAAGAAATTTGAAATAATTTCTTGCTGCAGACTGTTTCATTAAGCATATAATCAGTGATAAGATTGTATAAAACTGTATTTTGTACAATTTAGGTTATTTTGTTTCTCTCTGAAATCTAGTTTTTTTTATGTCTTCCATCATTACGAATTTGTAACTGGAATTACTGAAAGTCAGCTATTTACTTGCATTAAATGTATTTTAATACTTTCCTTCAATTAAAATATTGATTTGGTTTTCATATAATATTAAATTATTAACCCATTGTTGAATGATTTAATTTTTAAATGCCCCTTATAAGATTATTCTTACTAACTGCAGCATCGATAATTTACTGTTAATAGAAGTATAATTTTGGTTTAAACATTGAATATTGATACATATATATACATAAGAATGAATTTTTTTAAATTTTCAAATAAAAAAAAATCTTTTTATTTATTTATTTTGCAGAGAACAGTAAAATATTCTTTAAAAAAATAACTATAAGTTGTTTTAAGTGAGCATTTTCCACACAACACTGATGGATTTCAATTTCTTTTGTTCAATTGATATATATTTTATACCATAAACAAATTTTAATCTTCTAAGTGATTTAATTGGCAATTGAAGTTTATATCTGCATTATAAAATTTCAATTTTATAAATATCAATGAGTTATTATTTTGTTAAAATTTATCAATTTATTGTGAATATATATGAGTTTGAAATAATGCTTTACATGATAAACTAAGGTTAAATTAATTTTATTTTCCATAAATTAGCCTTGAAACACTTTCTACAATGGAGTATCGACGAGTTCATATCCGCGGAACATTTGATCACACAAAAGAATTATACATTGGCCCTAGGCAACAAATAACTAACAAAGACGAAGGTGGTGGTGGAATAATTTCGTCACGTTCTGAAACTGGTTATCTTGTAATTACTCCTTTCCATGTAGCAGATAAAAAGTAAGTTAATTATAAGTTGTTGAATATGATTCTATATATAAATTTTTTTCATTTCCAGATTTTTTTTCACAAAAATTTTGTTCAAAACTTTTGTCTGTTTTATATTTTTATCATTATTACTTCTCCAATAGCCACAGACATGATAAAAGGTCCTTTAAATTATCAAAGATTCTTAAAGGGTTTTTATGTTATAAAAAATATTTAAATTATTTTTTGTGTTATAAAATCTATAGTCAACAAATAAGAAGAAGGAAAGGGGGAAAAAATTATGTCATTTTGCAAAGTCACAACATATCATTTGCATAATGTTACGAGGTTTGTGATAGTACTATTCACATTGCTCATGCAGCAATAATGTAGATTATATCTGATGTATCATCCTTGTGAAATAATTTTATTTTTTTAGTTAATAGACCTACACCCAAAATGTTGTAGTGCTAATTCAAATTGTATACTAGTCTGATATTTTAAAATATTGTTATTTCTTTTTTTAAAAAAGGCAATTATTGTTTAAGCCATACTCTTTATTGTTTAGAATCTCTAAAATACCTACTAAAGAAATTATAGAAAATGTTTTATTGGAAGAAGTATTGGAAATAATAAGATATAGGTTTGCAGGTCAATCTGTATTGATAAAGAATAATATAGAAATTTACACATAAATTGTAATCTACCATAATCTTCTAAGCCATTTTTTTTTATCAATCTTTTATATTTTTTATTAGAAATTTTGTTTTTAACTAAATTTTATAGATAGATATTATCAAATATAAATACAGGGTTCCCATTTATATCTGTTACACTCCCCTTAACTTCCAAACGGTGACAGATTAGGCTATAAAGTTGGTGTCTAGGTATAGTAAAAAGGCTATGTACTACTTGATGAGACAACTTACAATGCCATCTATTTGCAAATTTTGGAGTTAGCGGCCCTATCTCGTAATTGGTGAAAAATACAAGAACAAAGTCAATTAGAAAATTGTAGAGCACTCTCGATTTAGTATGAAAAGATACCTTGCACACAATAATGTGAACAGAATGCTCAAAATGCACATTTGTTTGTTCGCATTTTCCGAAATTGTGATGACACAAGACATGGACAAAAGGAGAAAATGTTATTTTTTGGATACAAAATGACCCCATTTATACTTTTCCTTTTGGAATAACTCAATCAGCAGGTAGGTGTATGGACATTTCCACTAACATTGCAGGACTTTTGATGATGTATTTACTGTTGCTTGTGCTAGCGCATCAACTACTTGCTAAAACGTGTGCAAAGTGAAATTCAAACAAGGGCTCAAATTTGTATTGTAGATGACGGAGAGCACTTTGAATACTGAAAATAAAGGTATATTGTGATAACTAATTGCTTTTTCATTTTTAAAGCCCTTTCGAGACGTCACAGTTTTGGCAAGTAAACGTGCATTTTAAGTATTAATGTGCGAAAGGTATCTTTTTGTACTAAATCAAGAGTGCTCTTCAACTTTCCAATTGAATTTTTTTCTCGCATCTTTCACCGTTTATGAGATAGGACCGCTAATTCCAAAATTTGCTGATAGATGGTGTTGTAAAATGTCTCATCGAATAGCGCATAGCCTTTTTACTATACCTAAACACCAACTTTATGGTCTAAGCTGTCACCATTTAGAAGTTAAGGGGGGGTGTAGATATAAGTGGGATCCCTGTATATATGTGTTTGACTTGTCAAAAATAAGTTGGTGAACAATTTACTTTTAAAGAAGAGTAAAAACCTCTTATTTTTTTTTTTAATAAGTAACCAATTTCTTATAAAATATGAAAATTCTTCTAAATCATTAAAAAATTGATTGCAAACCACTGTTTACCTCAACAGCAATGATTAAGAAAGTTAAAAGTACATTCCCCCCCCCCCTTATGAATCTTTTTATTTACTAAAAAAAAAAGTTCTTCAAAATCATTCAAATAAACTGGTAAAATTTTACAATTTGTAATCTTAACAAATTCAAACACTATTTCTTTGTGTAACATTATTAAAGAGTGTTCTGAACTCAGATAAATGTGCTGGCAAATTTTTCAATCATTAAGTTCATATGTTTACGCCATCTAAATAATATAATTTTTAAAAAAAGCTTAGAGCATATCTTTTACTGCAATAAAATAAATATGTTTTGAATTAAACATATTTATCTGTTTTTTAAATTTTTACTGTTTTTTTTTCATTTTATATTATTAAAGCTATTTTTATAAATAAAATATTAACACATATGCTTTGTTTCATATATTAGTAGAACTATGAATTGATGGAATATTATTTTTAAATTTTATAATTAACTTTTTATTTCTCAGCATTACAATTCTTGTCAATAGAGGTTGGGTTCCTAAGAATAAACTTGATCCTGCCAAAAGACTAGAAGGACAGGTCTGTTGAAGGATTAGTATTTCCCTCTCCACTAATTATCATACATTTGTTTGCTTCTCAGTTTCAAGTGATTAGTGCAGTAAAATAAAAAGTATCTGTTATATTTAACTATTTATTACATTTAAATTTCATTTTTTTTTTTTTGCAATAATATATCTCATCTAAAGATAACCTCTTTTAAAGTAAAAAAAGAAAATATAAAAGTCTTGCCAGCCATATGAATCATTCATCCACATTCAAAATGCATTGAGTATGAAATATAATTCTGAAATGTAAATCATCGTTTCAGAATTGTATATTGAAATAAAAAAAAATATCAATAAGCTGAACATCATAACTGTAACATCAGTAAGCTGAAAAAATATAACCTGGAATAATAAAGTTTTTTAATATTGAAGTCACACATGGTTCTAATGGTTATTACTGTAATTGCATTGCTTAACTGATTATAAAAATATGTACTTAAACTAATTATAACACAGAAATGAATAACAGAATTCAATAGCTACACATATTTTTACTTTTAAAATAAGGAAAAATTACCATTTCTTTATGAAATCATAATTAAATATATGTACAGATTTAGAATTTATTGCAACCACCTAAATAATCCATGTACACATAAAATACATCATATGACAAATATAATTCAGAAATAAAAATTATCTCATGCTTTAGATCTACAGAGAGAGAAAATTCTAAAATCCATAAGCTATAAAAACACACACTACCTTTTCATAGCTTAAGTGAAATTTGTGATAAGTATCTGATAAATAAAAATCTTTTTAACAGAGGAAGAATATGATGGTACAATTAAATTAGTTTGAATTTTATTACAGAAAGGAAAAGCTTTTTGTAATTCATATTTAGAAATTTTTTTAAAAATTTGTTGAAATTAGGAAAGGAAATTGTATGACAATTGAATCACTATCAAGAAAAGATTATTTTTTGAATTTCTAGATGGTCTAAAAACCATTTTTGTGAAATAATATTTCAGAAGTTATAATGAAAAAAAATGTCAAAATTTTGCTTATATTAATTAAAATTAAAAAAAAAATTGCTCTGAGGTGCACATTCTAGCTCTTCAAAGTATGCTCCACCAAAGCATCACAGCTTTACTTTTATTATTAGTAGGGATTCTACGGCAAATAACAATTTTTTAGATTAACAACAAGCTGCTTGTCATAGATGGCTATTTTGACAAATTAACCTATCTAATTATAACAAAACTGACTATTAACTGATTGATTCTGACAAAATAAATCTCGGATTGATTTTTTTTTTTAAAGACTGGATTCTTTTTCAGTTAATTTTAATTCAATTAAGATAAAAATGCTGCCACATAATCTTTTGTAAAAAAAATTCTGAAAGAATTATAGGCAAAAATAGTTTTTATTGTATTCAAATAATCAATACTCAATCATAGTTTTTATACTATCTAAAACACACTATGATTGGGTATTTCAAATCAAATTCAATTAAAATATTACATATCAGGTATAATAGTTTCATTGTCAGAGCATTTTGCTTTAATGTTAACAAAACTTAAAACTAATAATCTGTCACAGTATTTTTAGTTCTAGTAAAAGCCAAACCATTTTTTGTTTGTTTTTAACTGATACTTGCTTTTCCTTATCAAAGCTAAAGTATAAAAGTTTGGTTTATGTATTTTTGAAAATTAATTTAAGAATAGCTCTGTTGTTTTTAGTTTCAATGTAATTGTACTAGCTGTATTAATATGCTTTTCGATTATTAATGTTATTGCAATGAATTTTTAATTTTCTTTTCTTTTTCTACTTTTTTTATTTTAACAAAAATAGTTAAGATTAACTTCATTAAATTTTGCTCAATTGTTATTGTTGTTTTATTTTGAAGATGGAAACTCAACACCCTCTAACCTCGTATTAACATCCCTCTTACTTGCCCCAATAGTTTCCACTGACAGTGAATCTGTCAATTCAATCTGATTGCGCTTGAAAGTGCATGAAATGCTCTCCATAACCCAATCTGGCTGTCACTAAATGGCTGGAAATTATCCTTACAGAGCAATATTCAACTGTTTTGGAAGAATTAAGCAAGAAAATACCTGTTCTTGAAATGTGTGCCTTACAGAATTTATAAGAATAAGATTTTTGAATTCTTCTTATTATTATTTGTATGGAAGTGGAAATTTAAAAAGGCACCTGTCTGCTAGTAGTTCTGTATAATTTGATACACTTATTATGTATTACCTTATTCACCATGCTTTTGCCCATTTACTACTAAAACTAAGCAAAATATAAGTATTGTATGACGCTTATTGGAGCTGTTGAGTATACTTATATAGTATATAGTATAAGAACATGCAAAAGAAAAAATATTTCAGAATTTTTCGAGCACTTATTGTGGTTCAAAATAAAAACGGTATACTTTTCTAATTTCAAATTTCTCGTGCCGCTTTATAATAATTTCTTTTAGTTCAGTTTCCAAATCTAGTTGTTTTTTATTATAAACTAGCAGATTAACCGGCATTGCCCAGTCATTTTCTTATTAAAACCTTGTGATTGAGAGGAAAAACCACGAGTACTTTGTTATATATGTGATTTATAAACCACATCCGCAATTAATAGGCTAACTGTAGTAAAGAAGGGGTAATCTAATTACATAGTAAATGTAAAACAGAAGTGTGGGTCCAAGTGCATAATCAACAGCCAACATGTAAAAATATAATACATATAACAAGAATATGAGGTTTACATTATAAAACAACTTAACATACTTGTATCTCAAAGTATTTGTTTTTCTGCTAGAAAATCGAAAATGTGTTGTGATGCAATTATCTGCAAATACATGATCACAAATAGGTATGCTTAGAAAAAACGATTTTATATAAAATCATCCCGAAATCAGCACAATATGCGATTTAGTTTCCATAAGAACATTGAACTTATTTTCATCTTATTACACTCACAAAAAAAATTATTTTAAAATATTAAATGTCATATAACTTGAAAATCTGAAAAATACGATATTTTTCATTACGAAAAGTATCGTAAAAATATACTACTGCCCAGAAATAAGTAAAGAAAAATTCTCAAATGAATAACGCTCACAGTTATATTTTAATATAAAATTCAATATCTAAACAATGAAAACAATTTCATACATGTGCTCCTAATTTTTTTAAAAATTTGTAAATAATGCAAAAACTGTATCTTTAATTGCAAAATAATAGATATTTTATTATATTGTATCCTTTTCATTACATTTTTAAATCTTAAGTTATGAGATCTACCCTTAGAAACTGTGTTAGGGCTTATTTACCCCTGCTATACTTCAAGTGGGTTAATGAGGAATATGTGTATCAAATTTCATCAAAATCCTTTTAGCCATTCGGAAGTGATGCTGGAACAAACATCCATACATATATATAGATCCGTATTGTCACTAAACTCAAGTAAAAAATGTCTGTGTTTTTAAATTATAAAAAATATTGAAAAAGAAAGGAAGTTTGGCACAATTTACTTACTAATTGACTTTAAAATTAGATGTGTAGTTGCAGTTATTTTTAGAAATTTTATATTTTTTTATTGTAATTCTTAATTTTCTGTTGAACATATGCTAAATATATTAGCTGGACTCTTCTATAATAAAGACCAAATATTATTTTTTTATATTTTCAGTATCAACTGTGTGTTTTGAGAAAAATCTTATCCAATAAAAATTAAAATTTCATTTAAAACATGGATCATTTAAAATTCTGTTTGTAAATTTTGACATTTGTAATTTTTTTTTTTAGATATCAGAAGAAGTAGAACTTATTGGAGCTGTTAGACTTCCAGAAAAGGTATGTTTCTCTTTATTTTTCAACTCAAGGTAAATAAAATAAAGTGCAAAAAATGATATTTTTTAATAACAAAAATTGCTGAAGCACTTCATGCTTGCTTTAACATGTATTATCAATCATTTTGAAATATAGTTTTGAGTTCAGACTTGGGGCTCCACCTTCCTTGGCTGCCCATGGTGGCTCAACCCCTCTAGGCAATTGCCACTTCATGACAGCTGAATCTTGTGGCATTCCACCTCATCAACCACCTGCTAAACTGAAAATAAGCCTTTTAATAATGAGAAAAGAAAATGAACTTTCAGTGCTGTTGATAGATGCATCATGACTCGTGTGTCAAAGCCCTCCTGATAATATGGCACGGAAGTTTGGAGAGAGGACGCCAGCTCAGATGCTGCTCTCTTCATCTGACTGTGGTTCAAAATTAAGTGGTCTGTCCCAAAACAGCCCTCAGGTTGCTTTAAAACAGGACAGAAATTGAACTAAATTAAAGTAAAAGCTGAAATCTATTGGTTTTATATGCAAATTTTAGCTTGTAATGTATTAAAAAAGAAGTTTTAATGTTCCAAGAACATCACATTAAAGTGTAATAAACTGAAAAGAATGATACTGGACATATATGTGCAGGATTATAAATAAGCCTGGTATATTGCATTTCTTAAAAATGTAAAAGATTTGGGCTTATCATTTTATATATAGAGAGTAGATTTAGTTTAAATATAAATTTATCTTTCCATTTCTAAAAATATTGTTTTCCATATTTTTAGAAAAAGCTAAAATTTTTTTTTCTCATTTTTATTATAAGCAAACACAATAACTCTGTTTGAAGTTTTCTTTTCTAGTTATTTAAGCTCAAACCTGATAACTAATAAAAACTATTTCTTTAACTCTTTATATGAAGTGATGTATTGCTCAGTTTACATATAAATATGTAAATGAATAATTATGCTGTTTTAATGAATTTGGTTTTAAACTAGGCTGCTCGCTTCGCTCGCTACAATGAAGATACTGTGTGTCTAGCACAGTTACTGTTAATATATATATATATACTTTATATATATGAATCAGATTTATTTGCTTCTGATGCTTTAGCTTAAATCAGCACAGAATAAAATTTGTTAGTCTTGAAAAAGATATTTTTCTTCTAATAAAACTTTCAAAGAAAATTATAAAAGTGCATAAAAAAAACTAATAAATAAGAGTTGCAAAATTAAAACAAATATAATTAATATAAAAATTAATTCTAAAACCAAATTAGATTTAATATTATTAATAAACAAATTGAGGTGTGATGTCTAAGCTTATAAGCTTTCACCTTAATGAAGGCAGAATAAAATTTTTTGGCCCTAAAAAAGGCCGTTTTTTTTTTATATAATGAAAGCACCAGGAAAAGAAATTCAATAGGCAAATGAATCTAACTAAGAAAATCATAAGTGTAAGAAGAATGAAAAGATACATTTTAAATAATCGATGCATTTGATGTCTCGGAATTATCTTAAACAATTTAAATACATTTTTAAAAAGATAATACTGTTGCAGGTTAAAATCTAAACTATATACAACTGTATACAAAATCTAAACTATATGCAACCATTTACAAAATATAAAAAATGTTAATGTTACAATAAATCATCAATTTCTAAGCTAAAATATATAATTATAACATGTTTAAAAATCAAAATTACTAATATCAATCAGAAATCAGTTATTTAAAACTTCCTGGTACACACAATTTACAATTTTCCTACTTGGAGCGACAACAGTCACCAAATCAAAAGATTCAACACGTGAGAAGCCCACATATAATTCCATGACTGAAAACAGGATTGTTCAGCATCAAACAAATTTTTTCAAATGTTTGTCCTTGTGCTTTATTAATTGTCATACTATATGCCAAACAAACTGGAAACTGCTTTCTTTTGAATTTGAATGGTATATTGCTGTCAGAAGGAATGAGGGGTGTTCATGGTATAAAATATGTCTCGCCATTTGCAGAAACAATGCATTTTGCCTCTATAATGTTGTGTTGTAATTTGGTTACAATTAAGCGAGTTCCAATGCACAAACCTTTTGTTGGAGCTAAATTTCGCAATAAAATTATAATGCATCCTGGCTTTAAATTCAATTTATATGGTGGCATTCCTGTTGGTGTTAAGGAGTTGAGAAATTCCACAGGAAGTGTCAATCTATCATTAGGATCATCACTAACGATATCATCAACAGCTTCATAGACAACCATTTCCCCCGCAAACATGCTAACACCTGATTATTTAAATCAATAGAAGCGCCATTAGTTACAGCGAGAATAGCTCGACCTTTTAGCTCCTCGGATTATTTAAATCAATAGAAGCGCCATTAGTTACAGCGAGAATAGCTCACCCTTTTAGCTCCTCGGGCATAATTGTGCTTAAATTCAGATCACCATATAATTGTTTTACAGGATTTTGTTCCGAAGGATCCAATATCTGGCAGCATTACATTATTTCTGCTCTTTCCTTCACCAATCTCCAACATCCAATTTGAAAATTTTCCTCTCAGTTTCTAGGGCTCTTATGTTTTTTTAATAAATTTAGACCTAAGATTATGCTTTTTCAAACAACTGGCTACAGTCTATGATCTTGAACCTTTCAAAACAACTGGTAAAACTTGCCTGAAGTCACCACCAAGCAAAATGTATTACTATTACAAGCACCACCTATTACTATTACCTATATTTACGGAAACTATTACCTATTGGATAAATGCAAATGTCTTGATTGGCCGGCAGTTCTCCATTATCTCCTACAAATATCGCTGCAATTTCTGTTTTGTAAGTAGGTTGATTGTATCTATGTAAATCTAAATCCCCATTCTCCATGAAAACCATTCTGATATTTGTAGCTGGATTTTCTTCAATTATTCAATGCATCTGCAGGTTACAATCTATGAAAGGATTAATTGCCCTCAACATAGAATCCAATCTGTCCATAACACAGGCTAAACATCCTTCATTTCTCTCCATGCATTTTTCAGTTGCTTTACTGGTATCAAAAACATACAATTGACCATTTGTTATGATCACTGTATAAAGGAGAAACCATATGGTATATCTGACCATGAATCCTATAACAATATGGTCCTGTTCCAGGAGGAGGTTTAATTTGAGCTCCCATGGAAGCAAAAACTAAGGCAAAGTTGTATTCTCTTATATGCTTCTGATAGTTTTTTGATTTGAGTGAGTTACTAGTCAGCAAATCCTTCAATATTTCAGGCGTATTCAATATTTCCGGCAAAAGAATTTTTTTTATCTTGGCAACATTTAGTGTATTTTCCACTTGAATTTACTTCTTTTTCCCAGAAACGTGCCAGGCAAAAAGAACAGAGTCCTGTCATAGTCCCACAACTATGTTCCTGTAACCTGGAAACTTCGCTCCGTACACAAAAACGCTTGACTCTACTTTGTTCATTCCGATTGGATCGTCTTAGGAATGATTCCTCACCAATTTCATTAGACCTATTTTCTCGTTTTCGGTGATTTCGATTTATAATCGAAACTGCCTGACTTAAACTCATGTTGATAAATTTCATTGTCTCCGATTAAATCAAACTAAATTCGCAGGTTCTAAAGTAAACAATCAAAACATGCGAGCTGTTGCCAAACGACGATTATGAAATTCAGCTCGATTTTGCATCCACATAAGCGTTTTATATATATATATATATATATAGATAGTATTGTACTTTTAATAGTCACCATCAGTGTAATATATGACAGAAATATAAAAAATACTAATAATATAGTGTGTCACAAGTCTACTTAATTTTAAGATTGCATTGAGGTAAAATTTCCAGTATCCATCATACTAAAAAGGGTTGTGTAACTTGACATTTGCTATTCTAGCATTTGAACCTATAATATTTTCTTTAAAATAATTACTATTTATAATAACCAGAGACTTTCTAAAAGTATTAGTCAAATTCAGTTCTCATTTGATATTTCAAGAAACAGCTTAACAATTAATAAACTTGCTTTCAGAAATATGAAGCAATCCATGCCAAATATGGCTTGTAGCTACTTAGTCTGCAGCCTCTGTTCCTAAATAACCTCCCTGAAATAGAGGAAGTGTTTAGGAATACTAATAAATGTTATGTATTTGTGATGTATTATGCCATATTGGTAACTCTGATTTTCAACATTTAGAAACAATTACTGTTACAAGGCTTTGCTTTGGCTAATCAGATAAATTTATTTTTATAAATGCTATGTCAAAAAAAGAAGCCTGTAAACATGCCTTGTGACACAGAAATAAATTAGATTTTTAAAAGGTGAAATCACTGGATAAACTCTTCTTCACTTATCCTTATATAAAATAAATTGTATTATATTCTATGAAACTGTAACTTTTCGACCTACATCAGGTCAAGTTAACTATACAGCATATGAGGAGGTGAGATTTACTGGTCTAGTCCCTGAGGAATTAAGTATGTGCAATGCTTGACAATCAAGTACCCTATGTTGATTAGTACAACACCTCGCTAATCAGCTTCTCAACACTTTCATAAATCTGTATTTCTTACAAGTTTCAGAAGTACTCCATCGTGGTAAACACAGTGCTGGTGACACAGTAAAAAGAAGACTACCTCATAAAAAAACATATTTAATATAATATCAACTAAATTAAATTATAACATCATTCGACATGCTAGCGGTGAGATGATACAAAAAGAGAAAGAACAGAATTAATCATCGTCCTTAAATACTCCAACCGACTCCTGGCTATTGGTTGATAGATGACATCACAAAGAGGGCGGATCAGATCTGCATGTAATTACAACTTGAGATACAGCCAGATGCTGCGATGATGCCACAAAACTTAAATAGATGCAAGAATTCTTACAAGTTGTTATATCCTTATTATGAATTGGTGGTTAATATCCAATATCTTATGGTTAATAATTTAGTGACAAAATTTATCTTAAAAAATAGGCAAATCTTATTTCATTTAATTATTAATTATGTATTAATTTCATTCAATTCATTAATAATCATTTTCCTCTTATTTAAAGTGTGTATGCATTAGTTTAAAGGCAATCCACAAAGATTGAATTTGAGAATTGAAAAGGATGAAAATACCTTTTGAACATATGTAGAAGATAATGCAGTTGTAAAAATTCCTTTAAAAGGTTGTATTTTTCTTTGGGCCTTTAAATGTTGAGAATCTTGGAAAGAGCCAGTATAATTACTAATATCACAATACCCTGTGTGCAACTCTCTTTCTTGTTTTGACATAATTTTAAAATGTATTATTATTTTTGAGTGAGACGATTATAATTTAATGAATTTAGATCAATAAAATGGTTTCAAATTATTTCATTCTTGTTAAATCCCCCCCCCTTTATGTACGTAGGCATTTATTTGAGCCAGTGCCATAATTTTCCTAACTTTATACCTTATTCAAAATGCTGTTGAAAGCTGAGTTTGTGAGTAGATTTATCTTGTTGTATTAAAAAAATTTAACTACCAAGTCACTGCAATAATTTTTTTCTTTAGAATTTTTCTTTTTACTCCAACTTCAGTGTTCAAATATAGGGCTGGTTATTTTGTAATATTTCATGTTGTTATAATTAAAAATTAATAAATTTGATTGAAAACATATTCATAGTTTTGGGTTGATTTGTATTTTTAGAGACCTCAGTTTTGTCCAAAGAACAAAGCAAACTCCAGAAATTTTTTCTTTCGAGATGTGCCAAAAATGGCACAACTTACAGGAGCTGTTCCCATTTTCATTGATGCTGATGAAAGCAGTACAGTTCCTGGTGGTCCAGTTGGTGGGCAAACAAAAATAACCTTCAGAAATGAACATTTCTCATATATTGTTACATGGTAATTATATTGCATTTGCTTGATTTGAAATATTTAATATTAAATGTGTGTGAATTTGGTATGAAAAACCGAACTATATGTACCATTGTATTCAGAAAACAAGCACCAATACATTTTTAATTCCACTTCTGTGTGTAAATTAAGCGCTATGTGAAGTGTTTTTTAAACAAATTGAGACATTTTGGTGAATTCATTTTGCATTTTCATCTATGTAGTAAAGCGTTTACCAGTTTTTCTTTTTTTAATGTATTCAAAATACTAATAACATCATAATAACAATGCTTTTACATCTTCCAGTCTAAAAAATGACTTCATTTTAGTAGATTTGCTAGATGGTATCATCTTGTGTGTGAGAGCAAGAATTCAATTATAATTTAATCATTAAAGGAGTAACATAAATTTTTGTTTTTGAATCCATTTCTGGTTTAGGTCAGTAAAATATATCACAGAATCTTGAAATTTCATTAAGTGTAGTTTAGAATTGTTATTTTTATCAAAATTCCATGAATTAATAACTTTTTATTCTGCATTTGTGAAGATTGAAGACCCATTTTCTTTCATCCTGTATAAATTGGAAAAAAAAAAAAATTAACGTTCTCAGAGTTATATAAGTAATTTCCAAAGTTGAATGTATTTTTTATGCGATTTCATATTTGCTGATTTTTCTTAAAATGTTTTCCTGTTTGTAACTTCTTTTTATAAAATTGTCTTTTAATATATTAAAAATATTCTTTTAGGTATTCTTTATGTGCTGCAACCTCATACATGTGGTACAGAAAATATTTGTATAGAATAAAGGCTGTGTGATTATGTGACTGAATTGTAAATATTTTTCATATCTTAAGAAATTATGAAAAACATGCAAGAATTTATATTTTCTCCTCATTGAAATAAATAATAAATTTTGTTTTATACTGTTGAAATTCATTTGTGATTTTACTTAGATATATAGACACATAATTGAAAAAACAAATTAAAAACTGAAAATCAATTTGCAATATATTATAGTTGCTATGATGGTAGGAGAAATTTTACCTTTTTTCTTACCTGTTATCTCTAAGTGGAGAAATTTTTATCTCATTTCCAGTCCAAAGCTCAAAACTTCACTTTATTTCATAAGTTATCTAAGATATGTATTTGACCCATCCCAGATATTATTGTAGCTGATAAGGTTTTCAAGTGTGATTGTTATTGGAACGTATCCTTAGATGTTTTAGGAACTTTTAAAAACATATACATATGTACATGTTGCTTTAGTTCTGGATATTGTTCATAGAAATCAATAATTAGCTAAGATTATTTTTGAGTCACTTGAAGTTGTAAATTAATAATTGCTATTCTTTCAAGATGATAAGACTTTCATAAAAAGATAAGTTTGTGAACTGAATGAATATTTGACTAATGATTTAAGAAGTACTTGTAGTAATCTGTAACATAGTTCTTTCAAATTTTACTGGTTTTTTTAAATTTTTTTAAAAATGGAGAAAATTGTGTTTGCAGATACTTTTACTAAAACTTTCAAGAAAGTGATCAAAGTTCCATCAGTTGTCATCGATGATCCAATTTTCCGCCTGCATTACAAGTTCACTGGATTGGCACTTCTGTTTGCCAGTATTTTGGTATCTGGCTACCAGTTTTTTGGTAATCCAATTATGTGCATCCAAAGAGATGATGTTCCTGAACAGCTTCTCAATACGTATTGCTGGATAGAAGGTACTTTTACCCTGCCAAAAGCCCTGTCTAAGAAAGTTGGCATAGAAGTAGTTCATCCTGGTGTGGATAAGTATGAAGCTGGAGATGAAGTTGTGGAGCATTCATACTACCAATGGGTATGCTTTGTGCTTTTCCTTCAAGCTGCTATTTTCTGCTTTCCCCATTTCTTGTGGAGATCTCTTGAATCTGGACGCATGAAAAGTTTGGTACAGAAGCTAAGAAACCCTGTTTTAACTTCTAAGGAAAGTGATGAATGTTTTAATGGACTTGCATGTTATTTCCGTGGACGACGATTTGAACATCAGTATTATGCTGTTAAATTTCTTTTGTGTGAGGTTCTTAATTTTGTCATTGTTATTGGACAGATTTACTTTATAGATGTGTTCCTTGGAGGTCAGTTCCGTAAATATGGAACTGAAGTTATCAAGTATGCTAATGAAGAGCAAGAGAATCGTCTTGATCCCATGATTAAAGTCTTCCCTCGAATCACGAAGTGCACTTTTCACAAGTATGGTTCTTCTGGTGATGTGCAGAAGCATGATGCTCTTTGTCTGTTACCTTTGAATATTTTGAATGAAAAAATTTTCATTGTTATGTGGTTCTGGTTTGTAATCTTGGCTGTACTAGACGGTGCCCTTCTTTTATACCGCCTAATAGTCATAATATCTGGGCAAGCTCGATATCTCCTTCTGAGTTGTGTAGCCAGTCTTACTTCCAGGAATGAAATTAAATCACTCATTCCAACTTTTACATATGGAGATTGGTTTTTGTTGTACCTCTTAGCTGATAATATTGATAACGTGCACTTTCGTAAATTTGTCCTGCAGCTCAAATATGGAAAATGCCCTCCTACTACATTTGATCCAAACATAGTAAAATTGGATGATGTTGATAAAGGATCATCATCAAAAGAAGATACTCCATTCAATAATAAAGACGAAAGTACTGTTTAAAAACAAGAGAAAAAACTGATAAACCAAGAAGCAAACATTCAATATAATAGCCTTCTGAGTTTTATGGTATTTCTTATGCATTAAAAAATTATTTTAGTAGGAGTAGATGCATTTTAAAACTTAATCTTTTATATCTTATAGATTTTTAGTTAAAATATCCAATTTTAATAATTACTTGTTTACATCTTATATATTTAATTATATTTTGAATATCATTATGTATGCCCTAGATAGTTTTTTTCTGCTTTGTTTTCTGTTATGAGTTTTCAAATTGTTTTACACAATTTAATGAATAAGTTCATTTCAGAGAGTGTTGTTGCATTTTTAAAAAAAATATTCACATATATTCTGAATGTCTATGAGTACATAATAAATCTTTTAATAAATAACTTGATGTGCAAATGAAATATTTTTATATATTTCGTCTGACAAATTTACAAATGGATATGCATTCTTAGTCTGTGTTTCTGAAATGTATTTTCTCAGTTAAAACATATGCTATGTTATCATTAACTTCATAGAATTATCTCCTACATTCACATTTCATAAATATTAAACAGAAAAAAAGAACATTAAATATTTTAAAGGATAAAAAATACTATATTTTATTTTGATTATTCTTGCAACAAAGCAAATAGTTTATATTTTTTCAGTGATATTAAGGCACACTTTCTTTACTATTTAATTAGTGAAAATTATAATGATTGTCTCTTAACGACAAATAACTATCCATTAAATCGTCAATAAAAATTACTTGCATAATGCTGTATATACATAAAGGTGCTTATAATGAAATTATCTTCCCTTAATTCATCCATAACTCGGGAAATTGGATTTTAATGTTCGCTAAATAATTTTTTTTATCTGTACAAATTTAACTCGAGTTAAACTAAAAGCTGCAGACAGTAGCATCCTTATGGGTGTCAACCCTGTGTATGTCTGAAGACTCATATCAAACTCTCTTAGTAATGTTAATGTATAATAATTTAAGTATGACTATTTAGATGAGAATATTTTAGATGAAGACAAGTACTGGTAGAAAATGCAATACGTGCGAATAAAATTAATTTCAATATCTTTGAATAGAGGTTTCCTTTAGGACATTCTGTTAGTGATCATATGTGGAAACAAAAACCAAAAAAGTGTTTAAGGTTATCCAAGACAATATTTAGTAGTGTTAAATTATACCTAAAAAACTTGCATTTTTACAATTTTGGTGTCTGATGTTTGATGATTTATAATGTTCCAGTTTGGTTAAAAGCAGTATCCAGAAAATACTATTTCTTAATGATTAGTGAAAAATGAATATCCTACAAAAGAATTTTTGTAGAGCTCACTGTTTTGATAATTATAAATAACTTCTATGTCAAACTTATCTTGAAATTTACATTATTTTAAAATTTATTGAAAAGACAATATTTAAGTGCAAGACATCAAACTTACCTCAGAGAATGTTTGGTTAGAATTTGATAGAAATTCAAGATATTATTAATATCGTTAGAAAAAAATTTAATGAAAAGCACTCAATATTGAAATATGAATACATGTTTTAAATTAAGAATAAATTGTCATATATGCAACAATTTAATTAGGACATGTTCTATCAATCTAGAACTCTGTTTTTAATTTAATATAATAAATTCTGAATTCAGTAAAATGTTTTCCATTACAATTTCATTATATAGTTATTTTAAGTAAATAAACTTTGTTTTATACATTCATTTGCTAAATTTCTGTCACATTTTATTTGCAACTGGGTAACATCAATAGTGAATTCTGTTACATAGAGGTTTTCTTTAATTGAATTTACAATGTTGTCTTAAAATTTTGTGTTTGTAGCTATGATTTTAGAATGGATTATATTTCAAACATAATATTACTATGGCATACCAATATAGTATAATATACCAATGGCACAATAAAGGTCATGTGGTTTCCGGACGAAAATATTTTCACTCCCATTCACCATCTTTGGCTTAGCAATTGTAAATGGCACTCGGGACATGGTTTTTGTTTTTTTCTTCACCCCCTCACCATATTTTGCCTTGCAAAATGACATACTCACTGAAATTTTGTCTACATAGTGGCCAGGACATCTATATCTGCCATCACTACAGGATACTATGAATAATTAAATTCTGGGAACTATTTTCCATACTCTCTTAAGTATTTACTCGACAGTAAAAAGAAAGAAAAGAAAAAAAAACCAAAAGGGGGGGGCATGATATAGGAAAGAGAATACAATCTCGTTCAGTAGAGCTGTTAGTATTAAAAAAAAATGTTAGCTGGTAAAATTTAAAAATATTATGAAATATGTTAAGGTTTCCTTGAGCAAGAATGGAATGAATCCATTGCACAATAAATAATCAAACTATATAGCATATGCTACTGTTAGATTTCTGATACAGCTAGAAGACAAGATATAAAATAGTTTATCAATATTTGGATTCATTCAGAAAGAATAAGTTTTAAAACTCAAGATCAGCATAAATTTCCATCAGCTGTGTGCTGAATTATGATAAGCTCTCAATTCAGTAAGAACTGGAATATAAGTTGTCATATAGAAGAATGACTGTTATACAGTTTTCCAAAAAAAAAGTCTGAAGTTTTTCAGAACAGGGTAGTTTTTAGCAATTTTTAACATGTGTGCAGAATACGAATTGGATGCAAGCTCAGATAAAAGTACAAATCATAACTGTGCTTACTCTAGACAATGTATATATCATAAAAGAAAAAGTGAACAGTATTCTGCAAACATCTATTAACATGTCCAACTTATCTAAACTAGTACACAAGCCAAATTCTTGAATTAAAATTTGGATGTTGGAGAATTCAAGGAAAACGTTTCTCGCTTCCAAAGTGTTAAGATACATACTGAACAAAACTGCAATCAACAATGCAAAATCTGCAGTTGAATAAAGAGTTCATTTATTACAACACAGTTCAAATTTTTAAAAACCGTCGACTATCTGGGCACCAGAATAAACAATATTTAAGTTTCAGCAGAAAAATTTGATGCTACAATTTTTTCTTAATCCATACTTCAAATCTTGAAGCAAATGAAGTAGTACTTCAATTATCATTCCACTATCATCCTATTGTTAAATATAATATGCAAGAACATTAAATTTATGGATATAATATACTAAATAAATATGTACCTTTTCTCATATAAATGTCACTTGTTGAACAATATGACATGGCTTTGATAATCAATTTCCTGAGGTATTATAATCTTGACCTGTTTCATCAGTATTTCTTTAAGGAAGTGATTATTTGCAGGTACTGCACCTGGGGGGCTGATAAAACGTTATGCGCAGGTACACTGTACCTACGGATCAACTTGCAGGTTTTGTCGAAATCAATATGCTTTAGAAATTTTAAAATGTTCTTTTTTACTTGAAACGTTCTTTTTGTGTTCATGAGATTATTAAAAAATATATTAATGCTATTTTATGAGAATTTTCAGTATCTTCATCGGAGACATGCAACATTTTTTTTTTCACAATTTGCTTTTGAGAGCCAATTTTTAATTCATTTGATTGAATTTGGTAGAGAAAATATATTTGCTGATTCTTTTTCAGTCATGAAATTAAACCTCACGGCAAATTATCAATAAAAACCAAATTTCTGATCCTGACAAGCTCCAAAGACCCAAAAGATGTCTTACGAAATTTTAAACTTTCCTTTGCAGTTGACGTAAATCCCAAAGTCAATAGTTTGAATCTGCTATAATCCCATTTACAAAATGCAAATCTACATTGAAGAAAATGCAGAATTAACAGTCGTTAAAAAATTTTAACAGATGGGGAGAGGCTAAAGAAAGAAACTAAATGACCCTGTACCTCTTCACGTCATGGCTGAGCAGCATGATCATAAAGCGTTCGACTGCTAACCGAAGGGTCATGGGTTCGAATCCGGACAGCAAGTTGAGAACAATTTTTTTGTACTCTCAACTACTTCAACAATCTAAGAATTTGAATTTTCACTAATTATGTTTTAAACCGATGTCTACAAATTCAATATTTTATTTGATTTTGCTTTTTTTTCTAAACCTTTTTAATTTTCAAGCATATTTTAAATAACTATATTTTTACTCCCTTTCCACTACTCAATACTTGCACGAGATTTAAATTTAAAAAATATGAATATTTGCTTCGAGGTTTCTTCAATTACCCCTATAGAGGAAAAATAAACTGAACAGAATGTACACTGCCTAATGAATAACATTTTATCCAAAGATCAGGGATGAGATTGGCAAAAAAGCAAAAAGACTGAAATCATATGTGTGCAAAAATTTGTACCATAATTTATATGCAAAATAGGTTTTAAGAAGTAACACATGCAACATGATGAAAATATTACACTATAATAATTAATAACTTAATTATTTATAATTCAGTACGTATAAATAAGAAAAAGAATATTAAATTATTATTAAATCATTCTCATTAAAAGTAAACAAACAAGTTTAACACATCATCAGGGGCATCAGAAAAAAAAAATTAGAGATTAAAACATATTTATCACCTGTACATCACTGAGATGCAACATACACCCAATAGAAGTCTGAGAAGAATTATATTTAATAGCCTTTTGATAAAAGTTAGTTCAAAAAATAAATAAAAAATAATGACAAATAATTTTTTTTGCTTCATGCAATTGTGTAAAGTGTATTAGCTCTTTATAAATTATAATAATGTGTCCTATACTGAATTCTGTTTTGTTTCTTTTATTATTTTACATTTTTGCAAAAGTAACAGCACAAATTTTGCACCTTATAAAGTGAGAGGGGTCGAGAAATTGTATAGTTACAACGACAGATTCATTTAACATTATTGTTATTTGAAACCATTTGAAACATTTCCTTAATTGTTAAAGAAGTGGTTTTCTTTCGTTTTTTTAATTGTGTGGCTTTTGTTGGTAACAGATCTCCATTAACACGTTTCACCCCTTGTTTTGGAGGCCTCCTATCTTTGACAGATTTTCTTCAATGAAGGATGTGTTTGCATCCTCTGCAAGTTTATTTTCAGTAAAGGCTAAAGTTTTTGCACAGTCTTCATTAGTATCTGTCTGTTTAATTAATGGCATAGTTGTCGGGACTACATTATCTCTAGAATGCCTAGGTAAATCATCTCTTTTATTTTTCTATTTGAGAAGATTTTTTTTATGTCTTATTCTCTGCTTTGTTGCTGCATTTGCACACAGCTTTTTAGCTGGCACTTTTAACAGGAGTTTTTCTTTTTTTATGTATTTTATTTATTTGTTTTTGTTCCTTTTTTTTTTATTTCTTCATCTTGGTACACCCTACAAAATGACCTTAAGGCTGTCTTCACAAAAAGATGAAGCGAAGGGCTCTACCGAACCCATAGTATGGGGTAGAAAAAATTTCCTGAAGATTACAAAATTTCATACAGAAATATTCTTCTAGAAATAGTTGAAAGCTGTTTCTCTTTAAAAATTATGCGAAAGTCAAAATAAATACTCAAAGAGGGATGTAATTAATAATTCAAAACCCATATTTCTTTTTGGAAAAAAACATTTAACTGCTTTGAAACTTTGTGGCGATCTCCAAAGTACCCTTTTCCACAATAGATTGCATTATTTTGTTTGCATCGATACTTCATTATAATTTTAAACCGAATAAATGCATTGAAATCATTAAAATACTCATTTTGTTCATCTGTTTCATTCGAATCAGTGAAGAAGTGAACTTTTCAGGCTTGCCGGTTTCTTCACTTGGCCGTTTGGTACCTAGTAGCTTTTCTTGCACAACTTAAAACATAGAAACTCTGTTTAACCGCATGGGGTCAAGCTGAAATGGGACTTGCGTTTTTCTGGGATGTGTATGCTTGAGGGCTGAGGGTAACTGATCCTGGTCCCATCGTTGTAAAAAAGGGCTTCTGTTTATATGGGTCTCCACACCTCAGCACGATTTTTTGCTATTGCAATAATATTTGTTAGATAATTTACTATATTCCGATATGTAATTAATAACTAGTACGCAGTTATATAATTAGGAGCTAAGGTAATTTTGGTTTTTCCTGTTGATGTGACTTCCAAATAAAAACTGAGCTAGTTCCAATACGTTGCACACTAGGGTGTCTCGTTTTTCAACTTTTTTTTTCGGAGCGAAATGTAATACCTGGCAAAAGTGGCCAATCCACATGGATATTACAAACATAATTTTTTTTTTTCAAATCAAATAATATCTTCTGTGAGAAGTATTGCCTCGAAATTTCGAATAAAAACAACAAAATTGTCACTAATTTATTTAGGTTTAAACTGTCATATTTTTGCTTTAGGAGATGTCACCTGTGATGAAATATGATGTTCAAACTTGAAAATGCCAGTTAAATGCCTCCTCTGGGGCTTGAAATGGGCGCAAATTCAGTACAATAAGCAGATTTGTAGGTTTTTTTATCTATGTTTTTCATTCGCTTGGTGGCTCGCAATTTAAGTATTAGCGGACCATATTGCATTGCAACGTGATCCTCCTATCCGCCCACCTTTATACTACAGCAGCACACTCCCAGACGGACACGTGTCAACTTACCCACCGGATGTAGATGTACTCGTGCGTCTTTTGTTTCCTAATTTCAGTAGAACACCTGATCCTCGCTATGCATGCGCAGTATCTTTAACTTGTTCAGTGGTATTTTATTTCGCAACATTTGACGGTATTTCCGACAGTGTGTTCTGGATTAACACAGCTTTGCATCGAATCAACAAAATGTCACTTTCGAAGTTTGTTCTTCGTGCTTTAAACCATTGTCCGATTTTTAATGAAAACCTCAAGGATTTTGACGAAGTTAAGCTCCCAACAGAGAAAGATGTTCTGTGCTTTTTAGAAATTCGGCGGCAAGTTGATTTGGAATCCAAAAGGAACAAGGAGACAGCTTTTTCTACAGTAGCCCGACAAGTTGCAATTAAGCTTAATATTATTTGGGATAAAGCATCTATTCCAACAGTAACACATAACTGTGTAATTCAACTAATAACACGCTGTCATGATGATTATATAACCATAAAGAAAACTTTAAACTGTAAAACAACAGTTCGAAAAACAAGGTTGATAAGTTGACATCTTTTATAGAGCAGACGTCAAAACTTTTTAATATGGCCTTCTGTAAATGCGCCGACTTTTCTGGATGTACTTGTCCCAAGTACAAAAAGGTTCCTGTTCTCGAGTGTCAGTTTATTCTTGATCAGAGAGGTCCAAGAATTCGTCGCATCGGGTCAGCTGATTTACTTGTTACAAAAGGAATGATTAAAAGGGCTGAACGGTCGTGTAAGAGGCTTAGACCCGAGATTTCCCTTTCTGAGTCATCTTATTCAAATGCAGTCTCACATTCATTATCAAATAACGGCCAACACTTTGGTGGCGGTGACGACGTGGCAGGTGTGGAGGAAAAAACTGAGGACAATTTTGTTAATGATGATATGTTCACGAAATCCAGAGGAAAAACATATACGCCTAAACTAGACTTGACTGAAACTGTCATTATTGCTCAGAGATACAATGTAAGCGAGAGAGCTGTCGCATATATAACATCAGCTGTGCTTCATGCAGCTTTAAAAGCTGTAATTATATCTTCTGGGCAATCCAGTGACATAACATCTGCTTTGATTGTGGACAAGAACAAAATAAGGCGTGGAAAACTTAAAGTTGCTCGGAATTTGAAACAACGCTCTACGGATAATGATCCAATTAAAAGCCTGTACTTTGATGGTTGAAAGGATGAACCTAAAACTCAGACAGGTATCTTTAGAGAAGAGCACAGTTCCGTGGTGGCTGAACCTAACTCTAAATACGTTGGTCACGTCACTCCGTCTTCTGGCTCTGCACATGATGAGACGACAGTTATTTTTGAGTACGCCACGAGCCAACTCAAAGGTGGATTTGATGAAGTTGATGTGCTTGGATGTGACGGAACAAACACCAATTACTGGTTGGAAGGACGGTATTCTTCGAAAATTAGAGGAATTAACAGGCAAGCCTATGCAATGGGCTGTTTGCCTTTTGCATTTCATCGAACTGCCGTTCCGAGCTCTCTTCACTCATATTGACGGCACCTCATCAAGCCCGAATTCTTACACAGGCCTGATAGTTTCAAAACTACCTGACTGTGAAAAGCTTCCAGTAGTGTCATTTAAACCAATAAAATGTGACTTACCTTATTACAGTGCTGATGATCTCAGAAAACTCAGTAACGACCTGAGGTAGTTGTTCCAGATATCTAAAGCCATTACTTACGGAGAATACCCGAAAGTTCTTGCCTCCATGAACCCTGGCAAACTGAACAAAACTAGCTGGTTGACACGTGCAAACAGAATTCTAAGATTGTACATAGCAATTAAGAATTTAAACAAGAAATTCTTAGAAATAGTGACATACATGCTAACAGTCTATGTGGTGATGCAATACAGGGACAGGGCAGCAGTCCTCCATTGCTGATGGTTCTTGTCATGTGTTTCAGACCATTTATAGGTCTAGATATTTATCAAGTAAATATCAGGTCGTTGTCCATTCTTCTATTCAGACAAATGCGTTATTCGGACTCCCAGAAAATGTTGTTCTCGCCATTATGACTGATTTTCGACTTGCTGTCCGCCAAGATGCGCTGAATATGATTCTTAGCGTTCGACAAGACGAGGTTGAGAATGTTCATCATTCCATTCGATATAATATGAGTCCACAGCTGAACTTTGAAGCGGAGGATTACACAGATATGATTCTATGGGAAAGCACTGATGTGTCTATTACTGTACCACCAGTCCTAAGGAATGTATCAAACGAAGAGCTCATTGACCAACTTTCACTTCCCGACAATACTGTGCCAGAATGGTCCTTCACCGCCTTTCCGTGCCACACGGTCGCAGATCGACTTTACTTTCTCGGCAAGCTCTGCCAAAATTTCAATCAAAATCCCAATTTGTGACAATTTTGTCAGAA
This sequence comes from Araneus ventricosus, assembly GCA_013235015.1. Lineage (NCBI taxonomy): Eukaryota > Metazoa > Arthropoda > Arachnida > Araneae > Araneidae > Araneus > Araneus ventricosus. The sequence goes on from BGPR01011807.1 coordinate 36,638, forward strand.
AATGGCGATTCAGATTAGTTAAGCCGTCTTACATGTGGTTGGTTGGGTAGGGCTGATGGAGGAGCCCTAGGTGCAGACACGTCCACGTGGTGGGCTCTGGGTAACTTGACGAGTGTCGCTGGCCAAGTGAGCAAAGAGTTTCATTTGTACTGAATTTGCGCCCCATTCCCAACCCGGAGGCATCTCTGTCCCCTCAAGAATATTTAACTGGCATTTTGAGGCTTAAAAATAAGTTTTTAACGCAAGTGGAATTTCCTTCCCAAAAATATGTCAGTTTTAACCTAACTAAAATTAGTGACAATTTTGGTGTTTTTATTCGAAATTTTGAGGCAATACTTCTCACAGAAGATATTATTTGATTTGAAAAAAATTTTACATCCGTAATGTCCACGTGGATTGGCCACTTTTGCCGAGTATTACATTTCGCTCCGAAAAAAAGTTGAAAAACGAGGCACCCTATTACTCACATAATGCGGTAATTCATTTTGGAAAAATGTTGCATCACAATTTTCTTAGGGTGTTAACAATTTCGTTACTTCTTATTCAATAAATATTACATCCAATTTCAATCCAATAAACATTACTTATAAATTCATTACTTAGGGTAATAACAATTGCGATAGACTCCCAGTCATCAAAAATTAGCGTGATCAAACAGTTTTTCCTCATTTTGGAAAGATTTCTTTGGTAGTAAGACACTTAGAATAAGATACTTACAGAAGTGACATATTCTCTGAAATTCAATAGGGGACGGGGAGGGTCGATGGAATGTCGCGTATGTAAGGTAATATGGTTGGGAAAAAATTAATAAAAACAGTTTAAAAGACATACTTTTATTGGTGCATTAAAAAGTAAATTTTAGAAAAAAAAATTTTCTACCTTTTAATTTATATTCATAATTAAAAATCAATTTTTAATTTTTCATCAATTTTTTCTGGAATTTCTACCAGTGAGCCACTCATGTGGAATAAAAATTTGATTTAGGCGATTATCTGATTATTAATTTTTGAAAATATTAAAACAGTGTATTGTCATCGAGACAACAGAAATTAACAAAATTTTAAATCTCTGAATCCAGTCGTAGGTTAAAAGGCCGAAGTTACTATGATTGGTACATCTGAAATAGGAAGGCCAGTTCATATATCGACCTGGTCATCTGATTCCGTTAGGACAGGGGTCGGCAACCTGCGGCTCTCCAGTTCCATACGAAAAAATTAATAACTTACTATCAAAACCCTTACAAAAATAAGAAAATATATTTTTAAGTACCTAATTTCTCAATAGCTTCTATTTTCATAATCGTTAATTACAAATCGTTACGCTTAACATGACCGTAATGACATAAATTTGAACTATTGTTTTGTTCTTAGATATGAGACTCCGTGACCATGTTTATCTTTCAGCCAATTGCATTTCATTTCCGTCTCACCCAAACAGCCACCGTGTAGAGTCTAGACGTGTTGTCAGCCAGTCATCTTCGGGTAGAGGCGGGCGACATTACGTTGCATGTGTGTTAATTTAATCGCTTGCGGTTTTTGCGTATCTATTCGCTTGTTGTTTCAAGAAGAATACGATTTAGAAGCGAATTATCTTCTCAAAGGTATGTACGCGTATAATATAGGATCGTGTTAACGAAGAATAATGGTAAATAAATTGTTTGCCGTTTTAGATAGCTAAGTAAAATTTTAAAAAATCATTTTTTCAGCTCCACCGCCAGCATGGCATCTGGTAAAAAAAAGAGAAGAACTGAAGAAGAAAACCGAGAATTCAATCAGGATTGGACGGAGTCATTTGCATTCATATGCAACACAGATGGCCTTCCGACTTGTCTCATTTGCCACGAAAAACTCGCACACAATAAGAAGTCAAATTTGGAGAGACACTTCACTACAAAACATACCCCGTTTGCTGGTAAATATCCAACCGGTGACGCAAGAAAAAAAAGCTGTTAAAGAGCTCCAAAAAAAAAAAAAACAGCAACAGTCAAGTTCCATGCTAAGTAACTGGGCGTAATCTTCCAATAATGTAAATCTGGCAAGATTTGCAGTATCATTAGAAATTGCAAAAAGAGGAAAACTATTCACAGATGGTGAGTACGTCAAAGATTGTTTTATACGTGCATCTGAAGAATTTTCTTGTGATTTTAAAAACAAAGCAGAAATCATGAAAAAAAAAATCAAAGATTTGCCATTATCTGCTAAAACAGTACAAGATAGAACTGCTAAAATGTCTTCAAATGTAACACATATGCAAGTGGAAGACATTCAACTGACTTCTGCCTTATCACTTGCTATAGATGAGTCTTTTATAAAAGACACAGGCACAAGTTACCCTTTTCGTCAGGTATATGTCGTCCCAAGCAGGGGTGGCGCCAGAGGGGGGACCAGAGCCCCCCTGTCGGGGATGCTGTGCCCCCCCCCGTCGTGGAAACTTTTTGTACAGGGTATTCAACTGTAGTTGATAAATAATAATCCGGCGAAAATGTGAGACCAATTTCATTACACTTGTCCCCCCCGTCGGGCAAACTCTAGCGCCATTCCTGGCCCCAAGATCCAAAAGAAGAACTGCTAGGATTGCTACCGCTCTCAAAGCAAACTCGTGGAGAAGATATAGCAAATGCTGTGCAAAAATGCCTGGAAGATAATGGAATCGATATAAATAAAATCGTTTCCCATGTAGCACATGATATTGTCTTATATCATAAAATTCGAAAAAGTAATATTGTACAATATTTTTCCCAATATTGAAACAGTGTAAAACGTAAGACTTTTTCAATACTGTACAATGTTTTTTTTCATAATCTTGCATGAATATAATAAGTAAAGTTAGAAGTCAACTAACAAATAAAAATCTAGAGTCGTGCTTGAAATTTAAAACAAGTTATAAGCCAGATTTAATCAAACTTTCAAAAGGCATGCAAAGCCGATGCTCCCATTGTAACTATCTATATTTGTGTCTTTATATGAATAAATATTATTCCGTATTTAAAGCCGTTTATTTTAAATCAAAAATATATAAGCAAACACTATAATATTGAAACGGAAATTTTTAGTGGCTCTTTAAAAACTGGGAATTTTTGTAAATTGTAACTTTTGGCTCTTCCGTTTCAATAGGTTGCCGACCCCTTCGTTAGGAGGTGAATGCAAGATAGTCCATAATACAACTTTGGAACACATCGTTTATCCAGCAATTCTGATAGAGTCTAACAGTTTAATTAGTCATATAAATACGCTCCGTTTTGAAACAACGTGAGGGCTATTTCGGGACGCTTCGGAACCGCGGTCACATGACGAGGACAGCTCCTGAGCCAATACCTCCATCTCCAAAATTCCACACCACATCAACGATAGGATTTTTGACTCTCGCCGCCAGATTGCACTGGTTCTTCATACACAGCAGTTTTCGTTGGTTTCGAATCTGGAACCATCCATCCCCGAAGCCGACCCCTTAACACCTGGCCATTGCCGACACTCTTTTTTAAAGGAAGTAACAAAGATTGAAATAATTAATAAATTTTATTTCTAAAAAATTAGATCCTGAAAATTCTTACATCCCAACTTTTATAACATATGAAACATGACCACTCTAATGTTACAAATATAGATTAATCTATCCGAAAAAATCATTGAAAATCTGTTCATGTTTTTGTTCTTATTCTGATTTTTATTATCAAGATATTTTTCTTCTTTATCTGTTGTTTTTTAAAATTAAATGTAATTATTTATACAATTCTATTTACCTTGACTTGTTTTCTGTTTGTAACGATGGACTTTTGTAATTTATTTTTCGCTGACTTTCTGGTGTACTAGAGAAGGGGTGGGGAATTATTAAATTTAGGCAGTTAGGCAAAAAGCCGCTCAAGCGGAACCTTATACAGACAATTAATATATTTCACTGCAATTTGTAAACAACTGGTAATGCCGCATAAAAATCTCAAGAAAGCCGCACACGGCCTAAAGGCCACAGGTTTCCCCATCCCTGGGCCAGAGTTCTGTAATTTTGTATGCTTATGTGCTATCGATAATAATACACTATTTTAATATTTTCAAAACTTAAATATCAGTTGATTGATTAATTTAATTACATTTTAATTCAATTACCCAAATTCTAATTCACATGAAAAATGGCCACTCCAGTTTTACGAATACAGATGAATCTATCTCAAAAAATCAGTGAGAAAATTTACTGTTTTTATTTTCTCCTTCATCTTGATTTCTTTTAACAAATTGTCTTCAATATTAACACTGGCGGGACCACGCGCCTTATATACGCAATACTCTCTCAGAGCTACACTAGAATCCAGAAAACAAATGTCACAATTTGAGTTCAAAAAAAGATTACAAAAAATAGTGCTTTTGTATGTTTTAAAAGTTGGATAAAATTTCTATTCGCATTATACGTGTCTTTATTTAAAAATACGCCTTAATTTTCCAAAATTCAGCGCTGTTGAGACGGCAGAAGATATTAACCTATAATTCTAAAATTTTGTAAAGATGTTAATAAATCGTAACTTTTTAAGCACTACCGCAAACCTATAAACTAAATCTGATTTTTTATTAATTTTTAACCATTTTTAGTCCAATTTTCTGCCCATTGATGCGACAGAAGATATCAATTCAGAGTTACAAGATTTTGTACACTTTTTAATGATGGGAGTTCGCAACTTTTCCGCACTACCGCAAAAAGATCCAAGATACTTCCGACTTTTTCGGCACGCCCTACTACAGAGGTTAAGGCTACAACGACTTCCATTAATCCAATGCTTGCCTCTAAACGACTATATATATAGCCTCTATACGACTCTCTCTCCATATATATAAATTTTATGTTTCATTTTGAAGCACATTTCACAAATACATTTTTTTCCCTCAAAATAGCCAGTTTTTAGATGCTTTAATTTTTAATCACCATTCGTAAATACTTTAATTGCAAAAAAGCAACCAGTTTCTGTGTATTTATAAATTTAAATCCCCATTTGTAAATTTATTTTTGTAAAATACCTATTTTTTGGATATTTATACATTTTAAGTTTCATTTTGAATCTTAAAATCTTGCTTATCAGATACCAATCTTCCTCCAAATCAAAATTTTCTTCAAAAACATGTTTAATCATTATTAAGCAAATTACCAAGTTGGAGTAAACAGGAGTTTATTATTGCACTATGTCCTTCACATTATGGATAGAAGATTTCAAAGGGTATATTGGAAGTAGATTATTATATGTCTCAAGAGCCAGTTCCTCCAGCAATGTTCACTGCAAATGGAAAAATAAAAGATGCTCTATTAGAAGTTGTTCTTGTCATTCTTCCAAACTGCACCTCAGTGAATTGTACAAAATGTGTTTATTTACCTGATAATACTGATTAAAATACCAATAGCTTATATAATTATTTATTGTACTATTTGTATAAAGAACATTGCTCATTCATAAATAAAATAATGGACACAGAAATTTCATATTTGTATAGTTTTGAAAATAATTAAAAAAAAATTATCTATAAATATTTTATTCAGATGGATGTTTTAAATGCCTGTATATCTTTGTAGAAACTATATAAGAATCGTCATCATCACATATAAAATATGTATTGAATGTTTTCTTGTCAATGTAAACAAGAAACTTATGTATAAAAAATTGTAATGTTATTTTGTACATATTTTTTAAAAGTATCTTAGCCTTTAATGCTGTGAACCTATGTTTTTTGAAAATGATTGTATCTGCATGCGCATTACACAATTTACAACTAAGCAGATATATGAATTTTTTGAAAAGCAAATATGTGAAATTGTCAATTGCATACTTAGAATTTTTAAAACATCTAAGAGATATCAGCAAAAGAATATTTAAAATGCCAGTTCACTTTTATAAGTAGCTGCATACCAAGGAGCTTCAGATATATATGAAATCTGTTTTGAATACTTGCTCAGAAACATAAATAATGCATCATTATGTGCAAAAGACTAATAATGTTCTTTTAGTTATACTTTAAAACAGTATTATATAGATATTTCTACAGTAAAATAAGGTTATTTGAAAATGTCTAATTTTATTTATGAATGTATACTTGCAAGTAAAATTTTGAAATAATTTCTGATATTATATTAATGTTGGAAAATAGCGATTATGGTTATTATGTATAAATATTGATTCTAAACAAACTGTTCTTCATTCAGGTAATTCAACAAGCATATTGAAGTTGCTAAATATTCTTATTAGTATTCTGACATTTCAAAAATCACCATTGTAGGAATAGTGAAAACCTCGAGAAGTTTTGTAATCAATCAAATATCTACGAAATCCTTAATATCCACATTTCAGTTTAATGTTTCTTTAAAAGAAATTAACACGAATAAATATTATTGTGTTTGTTTTATCTCAACAAAAATGCTGTTTATTCAATTCAGACACAAATAAATATACAATAAAAAACTATATAAATTATGAATACTTTGCAAGTACACTGTTGATTATGTTTGTTGCAGAAATATAGAAGAATCTCTTTTTGTTATACTAAATGGTTAGAACAAAATTTTATTGAATACCATTTAAGTAGATAAAATAAAGCACATTCTTATTCACATCATAATTCGAACAACTTTCAGTAAAGAAAGCTTACTTTGTATAAAAGTGATAGGAAATAGTTTAAAAGTGACATTTGAATTTGAGTGAAAGTTTAACTTCCAAACTGTGACATAAACGAAGATCTCTGGCTTTATTGTCGATAGTTTATAGGCATTTCCTTCATTTAAATTATAAAAATTAGGTTTTTGTTAGATACAAATCAACAAGCAGCAGCAAACTCAAACGTAAACAAAGCATATTCTACGAACCAGTTTGCCGCTTTCCGATTGGTCGGAAGAACCGCACAATTTGGCTGCGGTTGAAATATATTTTGATGTTTTATAATTTAAATTGCTTCTGTTCGTTGTAGAACATTGCATTTTTAATAAATATTTAATGTTTTCTGTCTTTCTAATGAATGTTCAAGTTTCCCCGCTATTTAATAATAATTTTGCATTTTCTAGCTTAATTAGCTGCCATGTCCTGCGGCCTAAAATAATGGTAAAGTAATCACACCATTGCCTAGCAACTGAGTATCATTAAATTTGCTTTGATTCAAAATCGTCTACATGTCAACTTTTATTAAATTTTGAAAAAATAATAAAAAAAATTGAAAGAAAAATGTCACACATAAAATTGGTATCATTAAAAAGGTAAAATTTTCAACTTTAAGATGGTATAAAAATATTTTTGGGGGGATAATTTGCTCCAAACTTACAGCAGAAAAACTGTTTCAGTTAATTTTCAATTAACTTTTGTGCTTTGAAAAGTTGACAGTAATCTCCCCCCTTGTCTTAATTAATAAGTGTGCAACGTTTAGTTGAACTGTAAATACCATTTTATCCGCAGATATTTTACCCGTTGAAACCAAATCCACTTGATCTGTATAATTAACGAAGTCTATGCATCAAGAACTCAAAAAGGAAGCCAACAGCACGCAGTGTTCTTCAGGCGGTCACCCTCCAAGTATTGACCATGTCCAATGCTACTTAATTAGGGCGATAGGGTAAGAACTGGATGTTGGCGAAATGTACCTACAAATAATGTTTTATCCGCAGGTACAGTACCTGCAAATAAAGCAATCCTTTCTATAATGAGAAATTTTACCCAATTTTGAAACACAAGTATCTTTAACACCCATTTCTGAATAAATTTCGGAAAATTTAGATTTATTGATGATTTTTCATACGAGATCAGAATTGAATTAAAAGTCTGATATAACCAGTACAACTTTGAATGAGAATCCTATTGCAAGTGAATCGCAATGCACCACTAATGAGCTAATGTCAAAGATTCAAAATTATAAGTTTGAGTAAGCTTTCATTAAAACATTGGAAAGTGTTGTGGATAGATATTTTTCTTTCTCGTTTTTCAATAATTGTTACTGTTGGTTTCAACACAGAAAATTGAAATAAATGAAGGTGAACTGAATCTGTTTGTTTTCATGATGAACCTCTTTAAAATGCCTTATCAGTCAAATAGACAATAATGCATTTGATCAAAGCAGAACTTTCCTTTTTATGCTACCCTTCAGATATCACAAGAGGATCTTAAAATGTAGTTAACAGATTTAATTTTCCCGATTAGAGATCGATGCCAATTTTTTTTGTATGCCAAGAAATCCAAAATACTTAATTTAAAAAAAAAAAAAAAAAACAAATGCCCACAAATAACTATGAAGCATAAGGAAGGTTTCATGACATTTAATTAAAGTTTTTTTTATTAGTTAAAAACCATCAGCATATTTTCATCCTGAGCAATGTTGGGTGTACAAATCAAAAATAAAATTGAGATTCGAAATGTTGGTCTGTTCTTTTTCTATGGTGAAAACATCCATATTTCTCATAAAAGTAGCAAGTTAAGAGACGCCTAACTTTTATTCTTCAAAAGTAACAATTATAATTAAAAATTTTCAGCTCTAGCAACTATTTTCAAATTTGCCTCTAATAATTTTACAGTTAAATTGTACATTGGTCTATTTTGAGTCTTGGAATTTTTAAGTATTTACTATAATATTTTATTAGATTTAAAATCTCAATACTTAACAATTGACACTTTACTCATGCATTGAAACCGCCATTTGACTAGCCCCACGAGTAGTATTTAAAACTTTTAGTATTTAATTTTTAACTCATTTAGGTTGTATAGTGACCAGGTACTAACTTTTTAAATGTACGAAATGTTTTATGAAACCAACTATCTGAAAAAATATTCGTATTTTTTATAGACATTAATCATTATCAATTAACAGTAGAATTCTAAATATATCTAGAAAGCAAAATAATTTCCAAGTTAATCCCTGGTTCAACGGAAAGCAAGTGATGGAGAAATAATAGGTGTTACAATATATACGACTGTGTTTATGTCTCCCAACTTATCACAGACTCCTCCGATTTCCACTATACAGAACACCTCATCCAAGTCCAGGAATATTTAACATTTTTTCTAAATAGCAACTAAATCTAGAATCTTTACATTTCTAAATCGCAACCGAATCTATTATAAACAAATTATTCACTTAAGATATAGGATTAATGCAATTTACGAATTGACTTTCATACATCTAAAAATGAAATTTAAAATGCTTTAATTTATGCTTACTGCATGTAACCATTTGTTTTTAATCAAGTTCCACAAAATCTCAAGACTTCCCTCCATCTGCTATTGTGAAGAATAACTACAATACAAGCTGTTTTAGATAATCTCTATAAATGATGTAACAAGTATCAAAGAAGCAATATTATCTTGATTGCTTTAATTGTTTCATCCAACAGAAGAAATAAAAATTCAAAAAAAGGAAAATCCTACACTTCGGAAAAAACCCAGTTAGTTAAAACTTGCTTTCAAAATAGTGAATAGAGATTTCTCAGAAATAAATTCCTTTAAAAATATATATAAAAAACACACATACTCCATAAAGATAAAATTGTATTTAATTTACAATGTCAACATCAAGTTCGATTTTGAACAATACAGAGTCCCGAATTTATATCGTGACTACAAGCCAGACAAAAATGTCTGCAAAAAGTTCCAAGCACAGATGTACCAGTACTTGAAAAAAATTTTTTATAGAAAAGATGCCGCTTCCATGGCTACCTCTTCTAGAATCGTAGTAAGTGAAGCTACCTCGTGTCTGCATGACGTTTTTCGTTAAGACTGTCAGAGCTGGACCTCGGTTAACACGCCCTCACCCTACTACCTGCAGCTGCATGTAAAATCGGAAGCGCGTTAAGACTGTCAGTGTTTGGTCCAACAGAGACAGTCTAGAGTCGTTAAGACTGTCAGTGTTTGGACCAAAAGTGACAGTCCCTATGCGTTAAGACTGTCAGTGTTTGGTGCAAATGCCCACCGTAAAATGCGTTAAGACTGTCAGCATTTGCACGAAACACAAACAGCCTCCCGCGTTAAGACTGTCAGTGTTTGGACCAAACATTGTAACAGTAAGTTGTTAAGACTGTCAGTGTTTGGTCCAAACCCCAACAATTAGCATAGAATCAACAACCGGTTCTAGAGCGGCTTCTACAGATATAGAGGGGGGGGAGGTTGGTTAGCTTCTTCAGAGCATTCTGCGTGAACCATCTCCCATGTTTGAAAAAAATAAATTTATTTTCAAACGATGGGGAAAATACTACTCAATACTGCAGACAACCCAAGCTCTGTTGTTACATCTCCAGCCTGGAAAAAAAAAAAATATTAGATTAGGAAAATATAGTCCTTAAATTATCACATATTCCAATACACAGACAAATAAACAAAATAGCCTTTTTTTCACTACACAAACAGCAGACAGACACATCTGCATCCATTCAGCGACAATTCTGCAGATGTCTGAAAAGGACACTTTTGATCCAGTTTGAGAAGGGGCCAATTTAGATAATGTTACATACTGTACAGACTTGGCTGCTATCAAGAATAATACAAGTTCTTTAGTAGATGTCAGCTACCAAAAGCTCAATG
>BGPR01011808.1:3324-46727 GCA_013235015.1 Araneus ventricosus
AATTACAGATAGATTTTTTTGCATTACATTTTTAATTTGTTTCAATGTTGTATATTATTTTATATCTGAGTGGATTGAATATACCTGCTTTGATACAATTTTGTTTGTAGAGCATAATCTTCAATGTTGCATATTATTTTATATATGAATGTATTGAATATTTATATACCTGCTTTCGTACAATTTATGTTTTCGTAGAGCACCATCTTTTGAATCTGTTTCTGTGCTTGCAGCTTATGGTGAATGTTAATATTGCATACTTTTTGCAATGTGTAAACAATTAAAAATAGAACCTATTTTAATTCAGAGGGGTTTTCTTTCACGCTGTTCTCGGAGAATGATTAAGGTTGCATACTGTTGGCAACATGTAAATATATAAATTATATGTTTTTTTTATGGCACCGTGTTTGTACAGACTGTTTTATCCCAGATATATTTTCACTGTAAGTGAATTTACAATTTTGTGCAAAGGGAATTTTTGTGAATATTCTAGATAGTACCCTTTTATGATACTAATGGTGTGCACTCTCTGCTATGTGTAAATATAATAATTACAGATAGATTTTTTTGCATTACATTTTTAATTTGTTTCAATGTTGTATATTATTTTATATCTGAGTGGATTGAATATACCTGCTTTGATACAATTTTTTTTGTAGAGCGCAATCTTCAATGTTGTATATTATTTTATATATGAATGTATTGAATATTTATGTACCTGCTTTCGTACAATTTATGTTTTCGTAGAGCACGATCTTTTGAATCTGTTTCTGTGGTAGCTCCAAAATGTGAAATATTTAACTGTGTTTAGTGGGAAGTTTTCTGTGGTTGATTGTCAAATGTATTTTTTTGCAATACATTTTTAATTTGTTTCAATGTTGTATATTATTTTATATATAGGAATTTATTGAATATGTATATACCTGCTTTCGTACAGCACAATGTTTTGAATCTGTTTCTGTGATAACTCCAAAATGTGAAATATTTAACTGCATTTATGGGGGAGGTTCCTGTTTTTTTCACTATATAAAAAACGGCCCTTTTCAGGGCCAAAAAATTTTATTCCTTCTTTATTAAGGTGAATGCATTAAAAGGTAATCAGCTTTACTTTGCAAGTTTTATTTGAAGAAAAATATGTTTTTTGAGGCTAAGAAATTTTATTCTGTGCCGATTTAAGTTAAAGCAAAATAAAGCTGATTCATATATATATATATATATATGAAGATTTTAGAATAGCTTCTAGGACACACAATATCTTCATTATAGCGAGCGAAGCGAGCAAGGTTTGAGGAGCAAACCTGGGAGGATTGCGTTGCAATCCTCCTGGGGGTTGGCGAGCTTTAGCGAGCAGGGGGCAGAGCCCCCTAGTATTATATGAATTGCAATATTAATGAATTTATATCTAATTTTTCATCTCATGACATTTTCTTATTCTTTGATATTTCGCTTCTTTAATAAAAAATGTGTCACAAAGAGCTTTAATTAATCAAAATCGCTCGACAGAGTGAAGATGATGAGTTTCAATTTTCCGGCATCGCATAATATTATTTTATACAGAATTTTAAAATCGTAGTAGCTGATATTAAAAGTATTTAGAATCTCGTGAACTAGAAAGGAGAAAAAATGTGCTTTATCGGGTGATGAAAAAATTCCTAATATTAAAATAAGTATAAAAAAACATGTCTTTACTTTTTTAACTTTCGATTAAGCTTTGATTCCTTTTTTAATACTTACTATATCCATTTTCTTTTCTTTTTTATTAATTTGCTACTTGTTTACTAAGAAGTAAAAGTATCGTAAGCAATAAAAAACGTGACCTCATGATTTGGAGGAATTTCCACTTTTCAAACCTCCATGCGTCCGAATAACTCTCCAGAAATATATACACAGGGTTTCTCCTCTAATACTGGCTCAATAGACAATTTCAAAACATTTATTGATGGATATTACTTACAATTAGAATAATGCTTTAAGTGATTGAAAAATATATATTTTAACTAGGCTCAACAAATAAATTTAGTGCTGAAGAAATACGAATAATCTATTTTTATAACACTCTGATAGGAAAAACAAATGCAAAAATCTCATTGAATTAGTTTCCAATCAAATTAATATTTATTACGAAGAGTAAATGATAGCTTTTCTCAAAAGTTAATACTAAATTATTCCAGCGCTGTTTCCATTTGTTTGGTCGCGGAACTAATACTATTATGAAAAAAAGAATAAAATCTGAAATCAACATTAAATTCTACAGGTGGTTTCATTTCGGTTCGTGTCGTTTGACTCTTAAACTAGCCCCAAACCATTAACATTGTTAATAAAATGTCTTGGAGCGGGGGGGTGGGGGTTGTCAGTAGAAAAAAAGAAAAAAGTACAAGTAAAGTAAAAAGATTCCTGAAGCGATGTAAGAGAAATTAAAGATTGGGTATTAAGACAAGGTATCATGTTCACAAATTTACAAACATATATATTGTTAAAAATGGTTTCCTCAAAGGCATGGAAAACTAAATCACGGAGTTACTTTAAAATGTGCAGATCGAATTTTGTGACAATTTCACTGTCTTCTCTTTTCATACTTTCGATTTCAGAGAATAAAAAAGTCTACGTAAGAAAATAGAAATGTCCACTTCCCCCAAAAGTTTTTCATTTCTAATGCATGAATTAAAACTCTTTTGGAATTAAAAAAACATGAATGAGATTTTTCTTTTAATTTTTTTCCATTTAAGCAACTAAAACTTTCAAAACATAAAATGTTGCTCTTAACAAAGATTTGTTCTTAGAAGCTCTATTTTTAGAATTTATGTCTAATTTTTCATCATAAGGTATTTTTTATCCTTTGATATTTCTCTTTAATAAAGAGGTGTCTCTAATTGCTTTAATTAATCATAATAGCTTGACAGTTTGAGGCTGACGAGTTACTATTTTTCGTCGTCATTGATGTACTGTTTTTCACGCAACCTTAATATCGAAACAGCTGAAATTAGAGTTGCTTAGAATCTCGTGAACAAGTAAGAAAAAAAGTACCTTATCGGATAATAAAAAAATTCCCAATATCGAAATAAATTTAAGAAAACATGTCTTTATATTTTAAACTTGTAGTAAAGTTTTGATTTTTTTTGCTATACTGTCTATTTGTAATTTTTTGCCTTCATTTTTCTATACAATATTGTTTCTCATTTTCGAAATAGAGAAAGTATCGTAATGTACATAAATTTTTTATCTCGCGATTTCTTTGAATTTCCAATTTTAGACCAGCATGTGTCCGAAAACAACATTTTTGGTATTTGTCGGTAAGTCTTCCTGTCTGTCTTACTCAAAAATACAGACAACTAGATTAATAAAATTTAGCACATGCTTTTATTTTCACAATCTCAGACTGATATCAATTTCTGGATTTTATTCGTCAAAGGGTTCATCGTCTTTCGATCACATATTTTAACATTTGTCAATAACATATTTTATTATTTGCTTTGAAACCTTGTTTCAAGGCCACCGGTATGTTATGGCCTTACACGGCCTAAATTCTCATAACATTTTTTACGCCCTCTAGCGGTCTGTTTTTGTGTGTGTGTATTTTGTGTTTTCAGAATCTGTTTCAGTGTGAATTTAACTGTAATTAGCGTAAGTTGCGCGAGGCTCTCTTGAGCCATTGAGTTCCGGTTGGTCACAAAGATTTGTGTTTAGTAATAAAAACAAGTTTACAGTTCATTGCCTAGTTTTTGAGTATAGGTAAGAAATGGGCACGTCCCCTTTCACACTCCATAATATACATAATTAAAAATGCAAATCAAATATAAAATTAAAGAATGAACTAAATGAATATTAATAAATTGAATATAATTCAATCAACCTTCAATATAAATTAATGATTTATTAAGAAATACTTCGCTCTCTGGAGTTAAAAAACAACAAAATTATTGAGATAATCCAGAATATTTCTGATTTTACGTAATTAAAATTTTTGTTTTCTTTTTCGTTGTCTGTGAAGTGTAGGAAACTCGTAATATTAAAAAATTATCACGTGGAATAATGTTTACAACAACAGGAATAATTATAATGTATTTCTCACACCAATACATATATAGCTTTGTTTCATTCATTGGAGAAATCAAGACGCATGATGCAATATCTATATATATAATTCTCTTACGTGGCGACAAAAAACGGTCGAATTTCTTAATCGCCGTTTGGCAACAGCTCGCGAGTTTAGATTGTTTACAATCGAATTAGCGATTGATTTGATCTGAGACATCAAAATTTTTCAAAATGAGTTTAACTTGGGCAGTTTCGATAATAAATCGAAATCGTCAAGATAGGTCTAATGAAACTATTGAGGAATCTTTCATAATACGATCCAATCGCAATGAACAAAATAGAATCAAGCATTTTTGTGTTGCTTTTCTGATTAAAATATCAGTGGAAAAAAGAGCATGTTTAAAATTTTGGTGTAAAAAGAAAGAATTTTAGAAATTGTTAAAAATTTCCAAAAAAGGCTATTTCGTTAATTTTAAAAAGGTAAAAGTAAGTATTTATTATGGTTTTAAATTTTGAATAGTGAAGCTTAACATGTTTAAAGCTATTTCCACGTAAAGCTGTGCTTTTTAGGCTAACAGTTTGTGAAATGGGTAAAATAATCTTTAAGAACTCAAACTTTCTGAGGTTTTAACACATAAATAACTACCCAGAGAGAAAAGTTATAACTTCCTGGGCTAAATAATTATTGCAGTGAATGTGTAGACATGTGGCGAATCTTTTATGATGAAAATATCAGTGAAAAAGAGCATGTTTAAAATTTTAGTGTAAAAAGCAAGAACTTTAGAAATTTTTAAAAATTTCAAAGAAAGGCTATTTTGTTAATTTGTAAAAGGTAAAAGTAAATATTTATTATGGTTTTAAATTTTTAATAGTGAATCTTAACATGTTTAACGCCATTTGAAACGTTAAACTGTGCTTTTTAAGCTAAAAGTTTGTGAAATGAGTTAAGTAATCTTTCGTAACTCAAACTTTCTGAGGTTTTAACGCATAAATAACTACCCAAAGAGTCAAATTATAACTTTCTTGGCTAAATAATTGTTGCAGGGAGTGTGTATATGTGTGGCGAAGCCTTTCTGATCAAAATATCAGTGAAAAAAGAGCATGTTTAAAATTTTGGTGTAAAAAGCAAGAATTTTAGAAATTTTAAAAAATTTCCCAAAAAGGCTATTTTGTTAATTTAAAAAAGGTAAAAGTAAATATTTATTATGGTCTTTAATTTTGAATAGTGAATCTTAACATGTTTAAAGCCATTTGCCACGTTAAACTGTGCTTTTTAAGCTAAAAGTTTGTGAAATGAGTTAAATAATCTTTCGTAACTCAAACTTTCTGCGGTTTTAACACATAAATAACTACCCAGAGAGAAAAGTTATAACTCCCGTGGCTAAATAATTATTGCAGTGAGTGTGTATACATGTGACGAAGCGTTTTTGAGTAATAATTCATTGAGAAGAGTGGAAATTTAGAAGTTTGTTGAAATAAAGTTAGGGCTATTGAAACTGTTGAAGAAATATTCAATTTTGTGTACCAAGAAGTTTTAAATGCCTGATTTCTGATTGATGTAAATAATTTCTATTTGTAAACATTTTATAATTATACATTTTAGCATTCTAATTTCTTTGAAACATTTACATATATATATATATATGCTACTAGCAAATTTATTTTAATTTTAGAAATTTGATGATCTAGTTTATTAGTAATTGCTGAAAAAATGTTAGAAGTTTATGCTATATCAGATAATTAAAATTTCCTTTTAGTAATTAACGTGTTTATAATTTCCTTTTACTAGCAGACAGTCATAAATGTACGGCGAGCGAGCGAAGCGAGCTGGGATCACGTAGTGATCCCAAAAGAATCACAACGTGATTCTTGGGGGTTGACGAGCGGAGTGAGTAGGGGGTGTAACACCCTAGTATGCTTTTATTGCATCAAGACTCACATGTATGAACTTTATATTCTTTTTTCTACAAACCCTTCTCCTATTATTTTTCTGACATATCTATTTGTCTCTTCTACTATAATATCCCGACATTTTTTATTCTGGACTTCTTTCAAAGTATCTAAAATCTTAGGATTACTACCTAGTCTGGGCAGACACATAGGTTTAGAGAATTAGGCAGAACATAGAATACACATAGAATAGATTCCAGGTATTTCAGAAAATTGTTTTACATAAGCTAGATTGTAATTTTTGCCGAAATGCATTCCCCAGGTAATTCTTTACTAGAATATTCAATACCACCGGCTCGATAAGCAACCGGTGCATATTTGAAATCTTGATAATTTACACTATCATCGTCATTTTCACCACTGTTTTCAAAGTATCCACTACAGTCATCATCATCATATTTCTCAGTGTCCTCATTGATAAATATGATAAAGAAAGTCTCATCTCTCATTAAAACTTTATTCATCAATGTTATCAGTATATTACTTATTTCTGACATTATATAACAGTGTTTGATAAATAAAGTTCATTGAAGCACTGGAAGAAACACTTTGCTCTAACTAATACCAATTACTTTGCCATGAACAGAAATGTGCGTGTTAAATATTGTTTAAGTTTGAATGAGGAATTAAACTCGTCATTCGTAACTCAGGCAAAAGAAGCACATGACGAGTCTGAGCCGTCACATATACCCTACAAGTTAAAAACCTGCGATATAAAACAGATCTTAGATTCAATTTTTTGGGCTTAGGTGAGATCTTCTAAGCAGAATGTTTCTTGTATTTTCTACAGATTAACCAAATGCATGGACAACGTTGAACCTTGCGGCAATACATGCATGCTTGCATCTTCCGAAATTGACAATTTATAAAAGCCCCCACGAAATAGCCATTTCTACTCAGTAAGTATGTAGATATGTTTAAAAAACTTTTACCACTATTTTAAAACAATCCATTTCTATATTTATTTTATATTTCATTGTGCAGCGTTCTCATTTTGTAGCTTATTTGTTTATTAAGAGTCCAAATTTTTATATTTGGACTGGTAATTAAATATAAATATTTTCTGTGACACTCCAACTTGACACTTAAGCACAGCTCTCTTCATACGTGATACGCAAAAGGAAACTTTGAAGATGATGTTCCGTAAAAGGTACTTAAGTGGAAATTTTGAAGATAATCTTTCGCAGAAGATACGTAAATTTTTAAATTGAAGGTGGAGGGTACATAAGCTATACATCTGGGTACATTTTGAAAATGAATTTCCGTAGCGAATGTAATTTTAAAAATTAATCTTCATGTGAAATTGGATTGTGTAAGCCGTACTCTGCTTGCAAAAGCTGAAGCATTTGCATAATCTAATGCGGCAACCTCTTTTATAGACTGGTAGAGATTGGTTAAAAATACCATGGCCTCGGACAAGGACTGGACCCTCATAAACTGCTTGGAATGCAACTAAACTTATCATAAATAGAATTGTTGGGTACTGCAGGTTTATTAATCTCAGTGTAATTTGCATTTGTTCTGGGTAGTTGCTCCTCGTAGTACAGCTTGAAGGAAAGATTTTGTACTAATTTTTTTTTCTATGCTAAGAAAAAACCAAACAATGTACATGAAGTGCAATACTTTAAAATCCACTTATATTTTATGGTTTCTTGAAATGTCTGTGGATTGTTTGCACACTCTGTATTTATATTTGAAAAAAATCAAATATTTAGATAGCCTTACAAACAGGAATAAATAAAGTACATGTCAAAATGATACATCACCTTTTGCATAGTTAGGAATGAAGATTTGAAAATTTGTAAAAGAAGTTTTACCACTTTTAATATTGAAAAAGTTTCTATATAAAATTTTTAAATTTTACGAAAACATCTACGGAAGATGCTTTTATTGTTTCTTTAATATAAAGCCTGGAGTTTTATTTCTCGGCTGGTAAATGAAAATTAATGTTAATACCATTTGTTATGGATGAGATTTGAAAGCGTCAATGTTACAATACTTTTCGCAATATCTTCATATTTGCCAAAACTGTATCATAGTTAAGACGACTCAAGATAAGTAATATTCTTGACTTGTTGATGTAAGTATGGAGAAAAACACAAAGAGGATTTACGCATGCACGTGATAGACAATAGCAGCGTCCACATTTCTGGAAATCGGAATTGACTACTTCAAATCCACCCATTTCCAACGAAATTCAACCTAAAAGACGCCGAGTTTGGTCTTTGACATAGATAAATGGAAATTTTATTTTTGCACAGCGTACATTCCGTATAACTTATTATTTTTTATATATTATATTGTGGAATTATGACGAAAACGTTAAGAATAACTTGATGATCTATGCAATTATTTAGGATTCCTCGAGATGAGAGTGGTAAGTTTAACATGTTTTTCAAAACTTTCATCAAATGTGATTTAATTGATTTACCAATTTGCAATATTTCAAATATTATTTTTGCTTTTGTGTATAAAATAATGAATTTATTTTATTTTTGAACTATTGCTGTAGCATTTCAAAATTCTTATCATATGGTATAATTTGACCAAATATGATTATTCCTCTTACTTTTGTTTTCCCAAATTTCGATAGATTTATTCCCGAATAATAGAACTTGGTTATATAAATAATTTTTAAAGAAATTGATTTATATTTCGTTATTACAGTCGAAAAACATAATGTATTGTTATTATCGTTATATTTTGAACTGTTATAATAATTTAAGGAAGTGATTATTTGCAGGTACTGAACCTAATGAATAAAACGTTGTTTGCAGGTATACTGTACCTATGGATTACTTACAGGTTTTGTCAAATTCAATATTCTTCTGTAGGAATTTTAAAATGTTCTTTTTACATTTGATGCATTCTTTTTGCGCTCATGAAAGGTTATTTGCAGGTATCCTGTACCTATGGATATGAGATTATTAAAAGAAATATTGATGCTACTTTGTGAGAATTTTCAGTACCTCATCCAAGACATGCGACGTTTTTGTATCACATTTAATTTGGTTTTGAGAGCTTTCTAAATCATTTGATTCAATTTGGTAGAAAAAATATATTTACTGACTTTTTCAGTCATAAAATAAAACCTCATGGCAAATTATAAAAAAAAAACAAATTTCCGATCCTGATGAAGCCCTGAAAGATGTCTTACGAAATTTTAAACTTCTCTTTACAGCTGACGGAAACCCCAAGGTCAATAGTTTAAATCTGCTATAATCTCATTTACAAAACACAAATCTACATTGAAGAAAATGCAGAATTAGCCGTTGTTAAAATTCTTAACAAACAGTTAGGGGCTCAAAAAATTAACTAAATGAAACACACCTCTGCATGTCAAAGCGGAGCTGCATTATCGAAAAGTGTTTTGCTACTAGCCGAAATGTCACGAGTGCGAAACCGGAGAGCAGGGTGATAACAAATTTTTGTACTCGCAACTATTTCAACAATCTGTTTGAGGACTTGAATTTTGAATAATTATGGTTTAAAACCGATGTCTATGAATTCAATGTGTTAATTATTTTTGCTCTTTTTTCCTAAGCCTTGATAATTTTCAAGCATATTTGAAATAACTGCATTCTCACTCCCTTTTCGTTACTCATAGCTTGCATGTGGTTTAAATTTGAAATTGTATGAATATTGGCTTCAAGGCCTTAAATATACTCCTATAGAAGAAAAATAAATTGAAGAGAATGTACAATGTCTAAAAATAACGTTTTATCCATAGTTACAGTACCTGATAATCCCATTATCCAAAAATAGGTGGCATTCGATAATAAACAGCATCTCTCTATATCAGTTTTTAATAGTGGATTAAAAACAAGCTATTAAATATTTGTAGAAATAAGAAACCTCTTGAATATATGTTCAGCAATGAGAAATAATGTCTCGAATTATATTTAAAAAATACTTTTTAAATTATTAAGGTAAAAGAAAAATTCACGATAACTCATTATTTCTTCTTAAACAGTAAATCACATTTTTTCCGCAGATATTTTACACGTTAGAACTAAATTCACTTTATCTGGTATAACTAATCAAGTCCATGAGTCAAGAAATGAAAAAGAAGCCTACAGCACGCGCAGTGTTCCTCAAGCAGTCATCCTCGCAAGTACTGACCGCGCTCGATGCTGCTTAACTAAGATGATCAGACAAAATGTCGGCGTCCTGTACCTGAAAATAACGTTTCATCCGTAATTAGAGTACCTGCAAATAACACTATCCAGAATTTAAGAGGAATATCAGTTTTTGAAATAAATAACTGTGTTCACTAACTCAACCCCTAATGATTAAGGCAGCTTCGTTTCATTTAGTATAATCCTAACGCTTTAATTATTTCCCTATTGAACCTTTCAGCCACTCCTTTCATTTTCGTTGATTTAAAAATTGTATGTTCAAATTTATCCCTGTTTTCATTACTGATCTCCGAAAAATTGTATGTAAACTCGAATCCCAAGTCAGTTCGTGCATTTTTTTTCTTTTTTTTCGTTTCTTTGCTGAATATATTATAAACCGACAAAAGTATCGATATATTTAAGAAAATGAGCGGTATTACACAGTGAATAATCGTCAATGTTGATCAAAAAGTATTTGGACACAATTTATCTAAGGGGTCCCTTCCAATTACAATTGGTGAAAATTTCATTGATCCTTGAGGTGTGCCATAGTAGCTTTCGCAATGGTAAAATTATTTTACATTTATATTTTACCTAATACAATTTATCAAGCCGAAAAATCTTTTCGAACTTAAATAATACCTGAGAATATTAATGATGATATCTATAGTGGAAGAACATTATATGACACTTTGCTTGTTTTAAATATCCTGGTTTAGTCATAAAACATTGACTATTAACATTTAAATTCTGTGCTCTAAATGAGCTTCAATGATTAATTTATCAGTAAGATATTTTATTGTAGCTTTACAAATTTTTAATTGCAAAACTATAATTATCTTAACCTATTAGTTTACCTGATAATTTCAATAAATATTTTGACAATAGAATATATTTTTTCAGCAGAGTTATTTTACCCCATGTTTGATTTAATTTATTTTCTTCTCTATATACCGGTTTTAAACACACAGAAAGAATCAGAGATGGCCTTGAAATCTCAAAGCAGTTGTTTTTGTTTTCAGAAGTGGTCCGTAGCACAGTATAGATAAAAATTCTACAGCGGTTGTTTCAGAAAGTATAGTTTCAGCAAGAAAGGCAGAAGGATTAGATGACTTCTCTTCCGATTTTTAAAGGTTTGAACTTGCTCTCGAATTAAATTAATTACCTTCCAGTCTTCTCACAATAACATCTAAGCGGATCAACAATAATTGCATATCTGAATATCTAAAGGAAAAGCGAGAAGTCTCTTACAGGCAATTTTGGAGTCAGTTTTGAGGTGTTCTGCTGAATCAAGAAGAATCTTGCACCACAACATCAGATTCATTCATTTTAAATTTACATAGGAAAGAGCGTCAAAGTGAATTTAATTTTGACTTAGATTTACGTCTCTCCATAGTTGTCTAATGGTGTGTCGGGACAGAAAAAAAATTATGACGCTTTTAGCGCTCAAGGTAAACGCTTATAGCTCCTCAACCAAATAACAAAGAGAGTTGGTATTAGTTTCATGGAACAGAGAAAGGAAGACATTTACTTTAAAACTAGCTGTTACGCGCGACTTCGTGCGCGAAGAATTTGAATTCTTAAATTTTTTAAATTCACGAATGTAAATGTTTCGTTACATGTTGAAAGGGGAAATTAAAAGTTTTGACGATTGATAATACATAATTGGACGACTAACAGGAGTGTATACTGTTATAGTTAGGTAATTTGTTTATCTATGCTAACACACTTTTGCATACGACGTTTTTGTTTTAGCGTTTTTTGCACGGATGTAAATGTTTTATGTTCTGGACACACGTGAACACGCCACATATAGTTGCCCATGGGGAAAATATGGTTTTTCCAAATGTACGCCTGCACCTTTGAGTGTCTGGCCCTGAGCAAGCCAAATGCTAATTTTAAAGGGAAATTTTACCTTTTGAACTTGGATGATAATTCCTTCGGTATTATCTGAATGCATGAAATTAAAACACTCTCGTTTTTAAACACACTCACGACGTTTGGACCTAGTTGTGCAATTTGTAACCGTGCGCAGTCTCGGTACATCGAGGTTACTTATCAATAGTACTGGCACACCGACTTTTAATCTCAGCTTGTCGGAAGGTACCCCTGACAATTCTAAGGAGTTGGAAAAACTTGTTATCTGTTATATGAAGAAGTTGATGTTACTTGTTATTGCCCATTAGCGCATCTACAGGTAGATATTCTGTAATACCTTCCTCCATTTGTGACATATTCAAAAACCATTCTCTATTCCTCATATATTCTCCGTTACTGTAAATTACATCATTGTACTCAATAGTATCATCAGGCCCTTATAATCTGTGGAATATACCATCCATCTTGCTATATGTCATCCACTCCTACCATTCAAAAGAATACATAAAACAAATTACTATATCGTCGCATATTTTCCTTTAGTTATAATTAATATTAGTTTCTAAATACTAATCCAAAAACTCTTGCAGCTATATTATATCTATCAATAGATTTCTGTCCCGGCGTCAATTTATCGACAGCTTCTTGTATAAAATCTGATATGGAAAATATGCAAATATAAATAACTAAAATTAAATAGACTGCAAACTCGAAAAATGAAAATCAAGCGTCGAGTTCAGTAATTTAAGTTATTATTCCATAAATAAATTATTTGTTTATTTTCTCAGAAAGATCACATAATCGAGGCTTTCTTTACGATCGCGTGAAGTTTAACATTAAAAATAAGTTATTCCACGTGTAGTTTGGCTGTGAAAGCGTAACAAACAGACACACTTTCTCATTTAATATATTAATAAGGATTAAGGATTTATTATTTCTTAGGAAACGCAGGTGAAAAGGACAGGTAATATGAACTGCGATGATTTTTTAATCTAATTAAATAAGCTTTAGAATTCTTTAAGAACCAATGAAAACATTGCCAAACGATAATTGAAAAAAATAAACATAAAAAATAATGGCAAAGTAATTACACCGTTGCCTAGCAACTCATCAGTATTGACTCTAGTATCATTAAATTTGATTTATTTTAAAATTGTCTGCTTGGCAATTTTTTATTAAATTTTGAAAAATTAATAAAAATTGAAGTAAAAATGTCACATATATAAAAGTGACATCATTGAAAAGGTAAAATTTTGAACTTTAAGATGGTATAAAAATAAATTTCGGGGGATAATTTGCTCCTAACTTACAGCGGAAAAACTGTTTCGGTTATTTTTAATTAACTGAATGTTTAATTAACTTTTGGGCTTTAAACAGTTGACAGTAATCTTCCCCTTGTCTTAATTAATAAGTGTGCAAAGTTTGGTTAAAATCCGTGCAGTGGTTTAGGAGGAGATGTAGAACAAACATACATACAAACATACATACAAACATATATACAAACATACATACCCACAATGGCTTTTATATATTAAGATTTACATTTGTATTACTTTGTATGATTATTTTTTCTCATTTCAACAAAACTAACCTTACGATTAACTGTTTCTCTTAAAAAAAATCGAAGGTAGGTTGTCTCTGCGAAACGGCCGTTGGGATTGAGGGGCGTATACTTACACAACTGTGACTTTCTGTGACTAAAGTAGCTCTATGTGACTATTAACTCTATAGTCTATAGTAACTACTAGTATAGTGTGACTATGTGACTCTATCTATGTAAAAATCTTCGGGAATTTTACCAACTTTGCAACTCGACTGGGACTATAACGTAATTCCAAATTCTAAAATTCTTTTTGTAATTTTCGATGTCCACCTTTATCTGTTAAATAAGACTAAAACCAATTATATATGCTTTTTCTCTGCGGAGCTATAAGTATTTAACGTCGCTGTGAAGTCATCAAAATTTTTCGTTATTTTCACCAACTTTGCAGCTCGACTGTCAATAAACCTCAAGCATCTTTAGCTGAGGAAGAATATGAACAAATGGCTATATAGTAAAACTCATCTAAGCGGCGAGTCCTACTTAGCGATCACCCTCTATTTGGTCACTTCTGCTTGGCATAGAATAGATTATTTGCAGATTACGCCTCATAAGACTTTAAATGCTCATACACGGAAACTTAGCTTCGTCGCTGAACAGCACATATTGCACCAAAGTATCATTTTTCGCATCCTCTAGTGCGCCATAAAACAAAGCTTGCCGAGCTTCGTAGTACTCAGTTTCTCGATTATAGACAATCTGGATGTGGTACGCAAGCTTACTCATCCTGAAGCCTAGGGTTTCTAGATTGTAAAATTTTAAAATTTCTTCTTGCTTTCCGCTATGATTTCTACACATTTCTTTCTTCTAAGCATTCAATGATCAAAGAGATAAATTCAAGCGACATCAATTTACTTTCAGCTGGTTTTAAGAACTTTTTTATTTAAACATGAGGTACATGTTTAAATATAAGTGGTCCTACACACAAAACAGGCAGAATTAACGGACTAAACTACATAAATTATAACTTTTAAAAATCTCGTAAGATGTCAAGTAAACATAGTTTCCAGCGGCATCTCCCTTTACTCATTAAATTGTGTTACAACACTCTCTTTTGTAGAAATAGAAGAACTATGCATGATTGCTTCCTCTACAATTTTTAAAGATTTTGTTGTTACAGACACGGCCTCTCAGTACTTTCTTCAGCTATATTAAGTTTGAATTTGTTAGCTTAATTCTTCATGACCAGCCTAGCGAGACTCAGTTTTTGAAATATTTCGCATTTGTTCATACGTCAATCCAAATAAAACAAGCACAAATAACGGCAGTTTTTCTTCTGTTGTCAGCATTTTGATAGATTCTCCGCTGAAAAATGCAATAACAAAGATCAAACTAAAACGTATAGAGAATTTATAATCACGCTATAATTAATAGTAGAGAAAACTAGGTTGGAAATATATAACTACTGAATTTGCAAATGATTGATGACGCTCTCATTTGAGGGATAAATCACTGCCCTTGATATTCTCAAATAGGGATTTTATCTAATGTAGGAATTATTTAATGAAAGGGATAAAAACAGAACACATTAATAATAAATTAGAAAAACCCGAAAATTCTAATGCAACTTTTTTTCCTCTTTTGTCTCTTGACACCACGTGACGGTTATCAGATACACTGAGCCATTTTCCCTATCACTTTTCTAAAGTCAGTCATTAACGACTGCTCCACGCCGCGCAAATGGCGCGGTATCTTCCACACCACAACATTTTCTAGCCCATCAATTTAGGCAGGTCATTGAAGTACATAATATACCATGTAAATTAATTCACTATCAATCACTCTGATGCGAAATCACTCAAAATTACGCGAAAAGAAATGCTGGAAGAAGAATGCTCAAATTATCTCTCGAAGAAATGTTATAAGGACCGTGGTTAGTTTAAACAGCTTATCCTTCCACATATAGAAAATATTTCCCAGAAAATATGAGATTTTTTGAAGATTAACTTTGCTTTAAATTTATTTAGTAATTCTTTTTCGACAAACATTCACTCCGAAATTAATTTTCTTACTCTGCAAATCAAAAATAAATTGATCATGAAAGTAGGCCTGGTTTTAAAGCAAATTTTAAGAAAGTTTTCTTAATTTCAATTTCATTCTACTGTAATGTTTATAGAAAAAAAGAATTTGAAACATTTAAATATTCCTAAAGGGGCACATTACCTTCTCAACATTTTTTTATTTGAAATATTATTGAAAAAGTTTTGATAATATTGAGATTTAACAATCATATGAAGACAACTTAAGGAGAAAAAAATCATTTTGATCTTCCTTGCTTAGTTGAAATTTAAATTTTTTTAAGAAAAATTCAATTTTTTAAAATCCCTACTACTTTTTTAAATATGAATAATTTTGCTTCAAAATTTATGTGTAGATTCACTAAAATATATTACACGAAACTGTGCATGGATTTAAGGGGGAATCTAATATTCGCTTAAATCTAAATTATTTTACTGAATTATATGGTGAAAAATGATACAATTTAGCAGTACCTCATTTTTTATTTTTCATATAAAAAAAACTAAACAACTGAATGCTGATTGCAAGCACAATTTTATCACATACATAATGATAAATATGTAAAAAAATTTGAAAGCTATATCTCAAAAAGGAAAAAAGCCTTCTTACCATTTTAAAAACATGAAAGCGCAGAAAAGTCCACATGGAGAAAAAGCAATTTAAAGTTGTCATTTGCGCATGTTTTTCATTAGCCATCATAAATAAAAATCTAAATAACTTCCGAAATATTAATCGTGCAAATCTGAAATCTTGATACAATAAGTAGGACAATAAGAGCAACGAAATAAGCCAATAAAAAGTAAATTGGTATTTTGGCCATTTTTTGGGTAATGTTTCTCCTTAAAACAATTTTTACAGTAATAAAGTTCCAAGAAGTGCAAGAAAACTGAAAGCAGATGAGATAGACCAGCCCAAAGGCAATATAGCGTTGTACACGCGGTTTGTCAAGTTAGTTAGCCAAACCATTTATAGAAATCTTAATTTCTGCTACAAATTTCATTTGACATCTTTGGTACCTGTGCTTCAATGAGTTTTCTTACACTTATAGTTGCGAGATTTGCAAGAAAAACAGCAATTGGAGCTGCTATTGTAAAAAATACACAAACTGATGTCATTATGTGGTTTATAAGCCCGATAGTTAGCATCGTTTGGTAAACTTGCACGTGTTTCTACGACTTGTTATCTTCACTGGAGCGATCGCTGATATTAAAACTGTACTATCAGAACAATAATAATTCTACTGCAACACTTCGAAAATATCCAACGATACAGATTACTTTTAGTTCAACCAATACGACAGCACATTATCAAAACAGAATGGGATCATATAATTCGAGAGTACAGTTAAGCGGTTAAAGATTTGTTTTAGATGAAGCATTCACTACGAAATTCGAAATCTTGCCCTACAATTCAAAACTAAATTCAGCATAAAAATGGAATGATTTTAAAATTATTTTCAAGAAATTACACCATACCAGTGATGGGGGTTGAAACGGAGATCGCGGTCTCAATCCGCTACATTCTCCGAATCCTTTTTAAAAAATTTGTGATATTTATATCTCATGTTTAGTCTAAAAAACTTCGAGTCGTATTCAATGACTAGGCTGCTATAAAAACAAACACTTTACTAAAAACATTATAATCAACTTGACTAAAAGTTAAATCAAAACCACTTAACAGTTTAATAATCATCGTTAGGCATTTAACTTACTCTTAATCCCAATCCTAATAAATTTATACTTCTGCCTAAAGTAAATGCCTACTAAAACACGCATAGCGTTTAGCAAATGTCTGGGGAATTCTAAGAAAACTAGTCAGCCAGCCATCCAGTTAGCTCGTAAAAGCGAAACAGAGAAGCAATTGCCGATATGTATTGCTTGTATTTATAGCGATACCTTTTTATTTAAACCCGGAAGTGAATCAATGCTGCTGTAAACGCTTAGTGGTTAGAATCAGTGAGAATCCTCCTAAAAATATCTGGGTTCGGAAAATTCGGAACTCGATTTAAGATCAAGTTTTTCCTAACAATTTGGACCTAAGAAGAACAGATTAACGGGTCTAGTCTGGTGCCACCGGTTGGGTTACCTTTTAAAAATATTTTTTTGGCTTAATTTACAACAATACTTTTCAATGTTCCTACGCATTTCAAATCGTTTTCATTGTTTAAACATATATAAACAGGCCTATTCTGGTACCCCGGGTTGGGTTGGGAGATGTCTCTTTTTCCGCACGTTAACAATGGGAAAAGTGATGTCTACCGACCCAACCGGGGGTACCAGAATAGACCCCTTAAACTAATAACTTCGGCTAGACGATGGGCAGATTTCAATATCGCGATATTGTGTCTAAGATAAGTCGATATTTCTCGATATATCGAGTTGAATCGCCTCTAAATACAATGACTAATCAAAATTAATTCAAATGAAAGGAATCTTCAGTTTATATCTTGCTTAATTTTCATTTGAAACAAGAAAGGTATTTTTTGTTTTTCCCTTCAAATAAAATAAATATAATAGTATTAATATCTTCATTAGAGTATACAATGCTGGAATAGCAGTTCGCTTAAGAAAAGTTTGCACGTCACAATGTATCATAATATGAAATGAATTCCATCATTCCTTAAAATAATGGAGTGAATTTTAAAATTTTATTTTCAATACTGCTGATATATTAAGCATCAGTTTCTTTCATGTTTCATAAAAGAAAAGAAAAACAGTAATACCTATAACAATCTAATTAATTCAAATAATTCCTGAATTCAAAGTCTGTAGTGATTAAAAATTAACTCACTACTTGAACAAACTAAACATTTTATTTTATTTTCAATGTATGAATTGATAATTTAATATAAATATGCAACTGGATTATTAGCGTAATTGGTAGTAGTATAGCTGATCACAATTAGACGAAATAAAAGTAACTGTACGGAAGGTTTACAGCAGATGCATTAAATATATAATTTCAATTGAAAACAGAGCCGGAATGAAACAGGAAATAAAACTTTAAAATAGCAAAAATTATTCATTTGAATGTATTCGAAAATCCAAGGGAAAATTACATAAAAATAGAATAAAAAATGGAAAAAGAGAAAAGAGAGCTCTTGCTTGAAAAATTTTATTTGCTAAAGTAAGCCAATCCAGGGTTATTATTCAGAATTGTTGGTAAGGGATTGTTTGGCTCCAGATTTGGAGTTAAAACATCGATGCTTCGAAATGGTATCCTTAACACAGTTGGAGTTAATTGGACTTCAATTCGATGTTAAAGAGTTCATTGCATCGAATCGAAAAAATCAATAACAATTATGAGGATAATCTTTATCGAAACCCGTTCCAGATAGAACAGAAAATGAAAAACTAAATAAAAAATCCAATTAGTTTTAACCCTTTGAACGGCTCAAATATTTCAGCTGAATGCTTTGAAAACGGACCCTCTGTAGCTAGATGATGTACGCAAATTGCTCCAAGATTTATTCACAGACGGCGTGAAGAACGGCAGAGCAAGTTTTCCTTCCCCCTCTGCCTATTGTTCCGTATAACAGCCGGGTATCATCTTCCCCACTGCCCCGTGGCATATCAAGAGGGGTAGGACCATTCAAACTCATAAATCAGTCTACTGATAGTAATTGTTGTCTTGTGGCTTTTCAACTAAGAACTTACTCGTCGATTTGAAAACGATTCCGTTTCAGTCTGAAGCTTTTAGAGAGAGTAGAATTTTTCATATACTTATTTTTAATAAATATAGAAAAAATTTGTTTCATAAATTATTTAGAGAAATATCACTCATCTAAATGCATTTCGAAAACAATTCATTCTGCTTTCAATCAAAGAATTTTACTTCAGTTTCTTTCATTTTTTTTAGTATTAAGTTTTTACTAACATATTTTGTATCTGCCTCTGATTAAAATATATTATAATTTTATTACTTAATAATACGATAATAATACAAATTCTGCATTCAGTTAGAGAATGTAAAATGAATTTGTTGTCCCCAATACTTAAATAAAAAGTTTGTATAATTTTCTGCTTCAAGAAGATTCGTTTTTTTCTTTTCATTTTTAAGCTTTTAAGATATTGAGAAAATAGTCTTTTGTCAATGGTAGATAAAACACCGTTTTAAAAAAATTCTTTCTAAATAATCAAGGAAGATGCGAGATAATAAGATTTTTAAACTAAATTTAACACTTTTAAACTAATTAACACTATGCTAAAAATTCCGCGTACATGCGTAACTTCTTTTTGATCAAAATTAATATTTTCTGTTTTAACGTTTAAATATTTCCAATATCAGTTTCTTATTTTATTTATAGACTTGATGCGAATTTCAGTAAAACTAGTTGATGTACCTGGCGGAACATATTATATCCCTGTTTTTTCTTTTGTTTTCTACCAATATTTTTTTCCGAGAAAAAATATATCAGTTAAAAGTTAAATAATAAAAACCTGAGAAATTCAAAAAAGTGAAAAAATAAGTTTAGGTGACTATTTTAAATATTTTCATAAAAATTGCTAATAAGTAGTGAAAAATCATAGCAATTTATCTATACTTCATTTAAATGCTCATCACAGGCCCAATTATAGCATTTTTGACAATATTTTTGATTAGTTTCGTACCTGCTTCTCCCATAATCTTGTTATTTTTTGGTCCTGTGCCATTGATTCTAAAAATAAAGTTCTCTTTTTTTATTTCCACTGGAAGGCGGGCATTGGGCGGCACTGCATTATAATCTGTATTATAATAAGTATCCAACGGAGATTTTCGATGGCATAAATGCTTTTTATATCCTTAGCCATATTTTTGCGTTTAAAAATTACAATGGATTAATTAAAGAGTTGTTTTGAATATTGTAAAAGTATAAAACATAATCCGATGACAGGTAATTCTTGAGACATCATTTTTCCAGCATAACGAATTCAGAACATCGACTTTTGTTTGTCATATCATAAAATCTAACAATTTCTCCTTTTTTGTTTGTTATAGCCTGTCACTTCGTATAGAAACTGAAAAATGCATTGTAAATAATTATGAAATACATTTAGTGTCAGATTGAAAACCAAATCTCCAAGGCTTAATTTCTCGCTTCTTATTTAGTAAAAGTTATTTGAGCAATCTCCGTTTATTTAAAGGAATTACATGGACACAAATTATTTTAAATCTCTGTTAAAACTTTTTTAGAAAGTTTGACACTAGAAAACCAGTTATCCGATTTTAACCCTCACAGGGTGTGTGGTTTCGACCAAGGCTCTCTAAGAAAAGGTGAGGAAAATGCACTAGGAAAAAGTAATTTGGCGCCCCGTCAGAACCATAACCAAGAATTTTAAAGCCTATATTCCAACGAAAATGTCTACCTAATAGAGTAACTGCGGAACAAAAAAAAAAAGTCACCTGTTCTCCGATTCTCGCTTTTCAATTTTATTGACCTTTGTCTTTTCAAAACAAGATTTTGCAAGAGGGCTTCTGTAATGCGTGTTACTTCTATTACAAGCATAGTTTATAATTTGTGCACTGATTGGCTGTGTATGAATATTTTTTGAAATGATATAAATGTTTAAGCAGCATTACAAAATATATGGCTCTAGTTACAAGCGCTAACCATAATTTTACTTTTAATATATTTAAAATTATAATTAATTTTTTCACTCAAAATTAAAATAAATCAATATAGTAAATTTTTAGGCGCCTTTGGATCAATGGCGCCCTGGGCTACAGTCCATTGGATAAGATGGCTCAGATTTCTACAGGAAACCACCTGTTTAAGAATTTGTAACGTAAGCAAATTGCCACTTTATGGTAATTTATTTGATGAAAATACTCTTTCCGATATTCAATAAGGCCAACTTAAGGCAACAATAGTCCTAGTCCTCTTTTCCATGGTTTTATAGAGGAATAAAAAAAATTTTTCCCAAAGGAAAAAAAAAAATCAATTTTTTTTTTAAAATCAATTTCTCGAAAATGGGATTAGTTACCACGTCAAAACTTTAATTTTCTTTTTCTGTATGCTCTTTTATTTGCAAAATTAACGAAACCGAAAAAATCAGAACAAAGTTCTCAAGCTTATTGCAAATTATTGAGGGGGTTTCGACGAGAACCATGCCCGCGTAGAGCCAAGATTTCCACACATTGATTGTTTCGCCAATATAAAGCAATATGTTTGTTATACAACTGCTGAGATCATCAATTTGGAGAGCAAGTTGAAAGAATTTAGAAATAAGCACAGATATTCGCACGCTATCAATGACAATTTTCAGTATCTCGTTTGTAGTTTTTGACAAAGGAAGGAAGAAATACTGTTTTATGAAAGAAAGCCGATTACAACTGATAGTTGTAAGTTGCCGTTCGACCGTCGAGGAAAAACCTCGAGCAAATCAATCAAAGTAGTACGCTGACAGCTTTATTACCTTGAATAGCGGGGAGTGTGATGGTGGGGTGAAGATTTCGCACAATGGAAGGGTCCATTTCAATGTACCATCCTCTCTAAAACCTTCGGTTTTAAAGGGGCTGGGAGGAAAAAGTTCCCTCCGAATTAGAGTTTTAAATAACCACAATGACTTTTATTTATGTTAAGATACTAGATGATATACCCAGCGTTGCTCGGGATTAAAATGCTTTCAAGTCCAATATTTTAAGGTGAAAAATACTTTTGTATTATAAAATACTGTAATGTACAAAATTCTTTTATCATCGTAAACGTTTTTTAATTAAAATGCGAATGGACGAGTTTTCTGCTTTGTTTGTTTACATTTAATTGCCTGTACTACGTAATTTCGGTGTAATGCTAAGTCAGTGGAATATTCAAAGTGGAAGTCGAACATACAAGCAGATAAAGTCAAGGTTTTTAAGGTAAGTAAAGAAACCAGAAAACTCGTCCATATCAATTAGACCAGACGATTTTTAAAAATTGCCGGTAGCTAATTTTCTCCATAAGGCATTAATATTTATTATAAAAGTACTTCATTTTTTCACAAATGGTAAGGGATAATAAAAGGTTTTAATAGACGTTTCGGGACAAAAATTTAAATAGAAAATTTTTCATAATTAAAATGAATGAAAATAAACTAAATCAATAGTTGTTCCTGATAAAAAATTTTTTAATCAACTCTGTGAATTGTCTTCTTTAAAACTTTCTTTTAGTGTTCTTTCAGAATTCAGTTTATAAGTTCTGGGAACAGTTCTTCGTATGTATTCTTGTTATTTAACAATAAAAAAATATTATTGAAAATTGTGTGTAATTATTAATCTTGACAAATTTGTTAAAAAGTGAAAAAAAATAAATTAAACAGAAATGAAATTTGTGTCACTGAAAAGCTAATTTTTTAACTTTAAAATTGAGTAAAAATATTTTTTGTGAGTTTATATTTTGGAAAGATATCTTCGGAAAACGACAAAAATTCGCTTAATTTTTAATTTTTTGTGCGTAAAAAAATAAAGGTTAAGTATTTCGAAGTTACACCGTTGCCTAGAAACGAAATTTCTGTAAATTTGCTTATTTAAAAATGGTCTGCATCTATTCAATTATTTTTTAATTAACTTTTGAAAAATTAATAAAATTTCAAGGAAAACTGCCACAGAAACAAAGTTGGTATCACTGAGAGGTAGAAATTTTGAACTTTAAAATGGTTTAAAATATATCTCGTGGGTGATAAATTACTCGGAAGTTCATGCGGTAAAACGGCAAAATTTGTGTCAATTATTAATTAACTGGATGTTTCAGTAACTTTTGCTCTTCGAAAAGTTGACAGTGATCTTCCTCTTATCTTAAATAATAAGTTGTCAAAGTTTGTCAAGTGGTTTAGAAGGAGATATGGAACATACATACAATGACTTTTATTTATAATAATATTTGCCGCGCTTTTATTAATTAGAAAAAAGAAAAGGTAAAAAAAACTTGCAAATAGAAAAAATTAGTCTTTAGTTTTTGTTGCACTTTAATAAAAGCAGTTTTAAAAGTTTATATGCACTTTTTTCATATTTCATCAAGCAAATTTAGAAAATTCAAACCCTGTCATGTGAACCAGTAACAAATAATTGTTAATGATCGCTGTAAACATGAGAGAGTTTCCTATTTTCAGGAAAATTTACACCAGTTTTAACAATTCCATTAGTTTTTTGCTCGATATTAAAATTGCAGTGAAACATCCAAATATTTAAATCAATGATAAAGTTTATTGTTTAATATCACAAAGCTATCCTGATAACTTTGGCTTCAGAATAACGTTATTCCTCTCCCTCAAAAGTTTATCCCCCAAAAGGGACCACCCAAATTCTAATTGCCACTGAAAACCACAAAACGACTTTCACAAGAAGCTGACTCGCTTCGCTTATTATGACCGAGGGGAAAAGCACTAGCGATTTCTTCGTCAGAGCCTGTTTTCGGGTAATAAACACAGAGCAACTTTCTACGCCGGAGCCGGTTTTAGAGCAATTATCGAAGAGCGACTTTCTGCGACGGAGCCGGTTTTAGAATAGTCATCAGAGAGCGACTTTCTACGTTCCAGCCGGTTGAAAGGGTTAATGGTTCAGGGGCGTGCACACATACTTGAATAAACATGAATAGCCTGCCGATATTCGAAAAAAATTTTTACGACTATTTTTGGGACTCATTTTAGAGAAATATACTGACCATTACTTGAGGATGAAATAATTTGCTGATTAACATAGATAGAGGATTAAGTACAAAATTTGTGAACAAGATATAAAAAATAAATATAAATTTGATAAACTTAATTTTAATTTTTAAAAAGTTTGTGTGAGTAATTTAAAAATTATAAATCGGTCGAGAAACACTTGTATGTGAAGAACAAATAATGATGATCGTATAATATTTAAAACACCTGATTTATTAAAAATTTCCAATGTTATGCAAATACCAAATCCGTGCCAATTCGTGTGATATTAGCTTAACATAAATCAATTATGAAATTAATTTTAAAATATTGAATTTCACTCGTAAACTAGTTTTATGTTCTATCAGTTTGAGTTTGATTTTGTGGCGTAAGAGCCATAAATTTGACCATGCTGCGCCAAACTATGTAGAGATCCGTCAAGAAAAAAGTATGAAATTAATGTATAAAAAATTATGGAAACAAAATACAAAAAGGAGCAGTGCTTAAATATTTATGCGCTGTCAGAATTATACAAGAATATCTAATAGTCTCAAAGAGAATTTTTCGCTATGTATGTATAAATTAAATATTTGATCTATAGGCAGTAATATTTTTTCTGCAGAATATCGTCAGGATGGATTTTATTAAGTGTTTGAATTTTAATGTATTTAAATTTCAAAATTTGCAAAAAAATGAATGAAGAAATAACGATCTTATTTCTTATTTATGCACGTCTAGCACAGTTTGTAGTAAAAAAAGCAGAAGATACTTTAACTTAAAGTGATAATTGAATTATTTGCATTTCAATAAAAAAAATGCGTTAGAACAAAATTATTTTGTTGAAGAAAAGGAAAAAGCTAGATAAACTAATGCGCTTAAATGCGAGTATTACAAGTTTTCTTTCTGTTAAGAAGGAAGTCCATCATACACTGAAATTGAAATTATTATTCTTATAAATATAAGAAAATATTAATAAACAAAACGGCTCTCTTAACAGTATTGGGAACTACAATAGTGTTGACTTGTAAAAAGTATTGATCTCCATTTTATGTCAAGATTTTTGTCAGTCATTTTGTGTCATACATTTAGAAAGTAATTATATTTGGATACATTACGCAAGAAGTATACAAAAAGTTATGGACGGAAATTAATCAATTGTGATGAATTAAATGTAATGAATTTAAAATATCACCTTTATATCTATCATTAAAATGTTTATACTTAAGAAATTAGGAAATAAATTTCTGATAAAAATTCATGATAATCATTTATGTTACTTCAATTGTTATTTTCCTATCGCTATTTTGCGACATGAGCTTCCTGAAATCTTTCTTCCAACAGCAAATGACCACTAATGGTTGCCCTTTCACTGTTGATAAATGACCACGCAGCGGGCGTCCCTCGTCCTGAAATTGCGATGAAGGGACGGACGATTCCATTCTGTTGCTACGACCGAAAAATTACCCCGGGCTTTGAGGCAACCGAATTCTCTCTCCAGCTGGGCTCTGAGAGTTAAACAATGAAAACTGTTTGAATTTCATTGTAACAATGAAAAGCATTGTTGTAAATTATGCCAAAAATATTTTCAAAAAATTATTAAAATCATTGAAAAAAATCCTATGACAACTAAATTGATATCATTCAAAAGATAATTCTTTTTAAATTTTTACATGGTGAAAAATAATTTTTGTGATTTATAAATTTTCGTAAATTAAGGAAAACCGCGCCAAAATTTAGCGTAATGTTTAATTAATTAAAATGTCAGAGAAAACGGCTCCGAGGTGCACATTCTTACCCTGCAAAGTAGGTTTCTGCCAAATTTCGTTGTTCACGATCTAGTGGACTCTCCTGTAGAGCACCAACACTCACACACTCAGACAGACACATACATATGCATTCTCGTATAATATTAGTTGAGATAATGTATGACATTCAGAATATTCTACCTATATAAAATTCAATAAAACTATTCAAAGATTCAAGTAACAAATTGTAAGAGAGCACCAAGAACTTCAGCACCTGGCGCCCACTACATGCTTAGTCAACCTTTGCTTTTATGATTGAAAATAACAAAATCAATTGAAAGAGTGAGACAAAGAACAAAAAAATTTAACAAGCAAATTTATTTACCAGAGAAATAATAAAGAAGGAATTTAAAATTGTAAGAATGCATCTTCAAGGTGATTTGATTATACCTGTACAATCTATGGAAGACGCGGGTTTCACAAAGACGAATAGCAATTACATGGCCTAGTGGGCGTTATTGTGGAATACGTAAAACTTCCGCGCAGGAAACTCAGTGTTCTCAAATCTCCCGCAGAGGTATTATGATGGGAGGTTATATTAATTCGAACTAGAACAGCGGTTCCCGATCTTCCTGTCCTGAGTCATATTATTGGTAGCATAGAGGCGAGGTATCAGTTCTTGGGTCGGAGGGTAACAGGTTCGAATCCAGATTCCACTGAAGATACATGGTGTATGGTATCTGTTGCACGAAAAACCATATGTAGGGGGTCAACAGTCCTCCCACTGGTGTGGTTCTCAGAGGGTGTACCGGCTCAGATGTCGTCCTCGTCATCTGACCACTGTTCAAAAATCACTAGCCCTCGTGTTGCTTCAAAACGGCACATAGTTTGGTATAGTTTAGTTAATATAACAAAACTATACCAAAAACAGTAGTCATATTATTTTTGAGTACCCTCAATTGTCGCGTCCATCCGTCTTCGTATGAATGTTTTTATTTATAAGGTTAATGGCTTAGATAAGTTTAAGAGTCTTTTGATTCTGCATTTTTCCTCCATTTTTCTGACAGTGTTAATTCAACGCCAAAACAAATTAAATTAGCATTAAAATAATTGAATGAAAGCCAACTTATTAGGAAAGAATAACTCATCCTGATGTTCAATTATTCACTGCTGCTTTTAATCGTGATTTAAAAAAAAAATCACAACCAGAAGCTTTGAGAAGGTTTCGGAGTTTTCTGGATAACTCTGAACGAAAATGGAAAGAAAAGAAAATGGTCACAAAGAACAGTGGCGCCAAGTTTGAGTGCAGCATTTGCGGAGACATGCGTGAAAAATGCATAAACGTGCAATATGATTGAGGGTAGGCGGTACTGTCGACAACCAGTTATCAGTCAAATAAAAGGTCTTATTTAACTGGTTTCTTTTTCTTATTTCCTGAATAGGCTCTCGAGCAACTACACTTGCACAAATTTCACATTTCGTATAAACTTCGAAAACAAAGACCTTTTTAAAACCTATTTTAAACCCGTAACTTTTGTGTTTTTTGCAATTACGAAGGTCATTATCGCGTACCCCTAAATGGTCTGCCGAGTAACCAATGGGAACGCGTGCCACAGTTAAGGTACCTCTGAATTAACGTATGTGAAGTATACTAACATAAAGCGTCTCAGCGTATTGAGCGAACCGCCGTTCGCCTGCACAGAGATCAGCACCCGATGAGGTGGATTCCGAATCACCATTATTTGCACTGCTGCATCAAAGAATATGAGTTACGGATTCTTTCGAGTGATGTAACAGGAATCGGAAACGAAAGACATGGACACCTGAAATACATGACCACGACGGGATAGGTTTTGCTTGACGGAGTGCTTGGATTCTGCTATCCTCTACCTCCAAATCTTAATGATATTTAGAGCAATTTATTAGACAAGTATATTAACGATTTCTACATACTGTTTAATACATAATTTCATGTCCTCAGGTTGGTATGAATTAGAACTCTGGAGAACGAGTTGACAATTCAGGTGTCGTCCTCGTCTTCTGGGTGCATTTAAAGATCTCGAGGACCTTCCTGTTATAAACCTCGTGTAGCTGAAAAAGTAAATTAATCTAATATAACACAATACTGTAACAGAAAATATAGAAACAGACTTAATTTTAAATTCCAGAAGCATTACGCTGATATGTCCTTATCTTGTATTTTAGACTATTTCTGCTAATAACTTCGAAAAATATTATCTAAATGATTTTTAAGTCTTTTTAAAATTCAAAATATTATTGATTCAATGATTTTGCTTTACCCTGAAATAACTAAAAATGTATATAATCTCCTGTTATTTTCATTTCATAATTATAAAAGGAATCAAAATATTGCACTAAAGTTGAATAAATTCTGAAAAGAAGGATTCCAACACATTGAAGTACGTCTTAAATCAGCTTGTTATAAAGCTTTTCATTAAAATGTCATAGTTTACTTCTTTTCTTTATATGTGCAGGATGATTCAAAATAAGTTTCCAAACTTAAAGGGTACGTCAGGCATACGATAAGCGTCCATAATCACATTGAAACATGAGTGCGAAAACATCATCTGGAGGCAACATATGGCTTTTAAATCTTGGACATCTCTGTCTGGCGTGGTAAATGAAAATTAGATAGGAAGCAATTAGAAATTGAAAGACCCAGTGAAAAGCAAGAATATCCCCTTTTTCCAATTTTTGAATGCATCGTTATTTGTTAGCTTAATGGATGCAGTTTTATTTTCGTTAATAAGAACTGCTTTGAATTTGAGCGTCTTCAAGTTAATATTTCAAAAAAGTTCGACTTCTTGGATAGCAAGTGATATTATGCTTTTCATGTAGTGACATTTTTCATTTATCTAGCCGCTTGAGCATTTACAACATTTGGACCGCTTAAAAAAATAAAAAAAAACCTTTTATGTAAGGAAATAATTTCAAAATTTTATTAGTATCTTTAAAGTTTTTATTTATATGAAGGCT
Organism: Araneus ventricosus; assembly: GCA_013235015.1. Classification (NCBI taxonomy): domain Eukaryota; kingdom Metazoa; phylum Arthropoda; class Arachnida; order Araneae; family Araneidae; genus Araneus; species Araneus ventricosus. Next base: position 32,267 of record BGPR01011808.1, read on the forward strand.
GGAGAGATGAATACTAGCCTAGTTGATAGTTGATCGTAATTAGTGTGTATGACGAAAATGAAGAGACAAGGTTGGAAAATGGTGAGGTTGTTACATGCTCGTTTCAAACTGTAGTTCACAAATGAAATTCCATTTTGCTGCGAAACGAGCTCCTATATATGCATAAAATGTGTAAGTTTTGTTCCTGTTGTGAAATTTCTGCGATATTTTAAAATGTCCTTCATATGGAAGTTCATATTTTCATCGTTCAGAGGCTTAATATATCTGCATTTTGCCAAATTATATTAAAGGTGATTTAATTCACGAATAACAGTTTTCTATGCCTCTTTGGCTGTTACTAAGCTGTAGCGAATGTTATTTCATTGAGATTTTATGTTCTCTAATTCTAATTAATAAAATTCTCTAATTATAAAGCTTGTATCAAAATAAGCACATAATTGCAGATCTTCGATTATAACTTTCTTTGTTTATGTGAAGTGAGACGGCATGGAATGTTTATCTACTGATTTTATTATATTTGTGTAGAATTTGTTGCTTTGAATTACATCTTCTGATGAAGATTTGTTCGTAAAACCCAGTTTAAAATCGTCACTTTTATTTTATGAGAGAATGTAATGAAATAAAGAAATCATTAACTGTTTCAACGAAATATTAACAATGGTATTAAGATTAATTGCTTGCTGAGACAAAATGAAGTTGCAATGATTTCTCCATTTCTTTTCCTTTTTTGCGCGTTATTTCAGCATTTCTTTATCAGTATATAATATTTCTACTATCACTGCTTCAAATTCATTTATGAATGGTCTCAGTGAATCAATACATATTTTATTTTATAAATCGCCTGTAATTGTATTTAATAGAGTTTTCATCCTCGTGTTTTTTGACAGCATAATGTTCAATACAAATCCTTTCTAAGTGCGAAGAATTTCATGCAATAATGGCAAATATTCAGCACATTTGCTTACAACAATCGAGAATGCAAAAAGTCAAAATGGTTGGTTTTTCTTTCGAACTTGCCATTTCAAAGCATCAACATATCTTGAAGATCTGATTCTTTAAAACTCTCATCGGATTAATCATTCTTTATTTTTCTTATTAAAGCTATGGTTATAACATAAAATAATTTGTTTTATTACCTCAAAAATGAATGATAATTTCATATCTTGCGGAATTATTTCATAAGATATCTTTAATCCTCTGACGCAGATAACGGTCAAGACGGTCCGTCATGCAAACACGACGGCAGAGCGCCCTAAAAGTCCTATGCTTATTTCCTACTCCTTTTCTCATAGGGTCGGTAAACGATGCGGAGCAATCTTATCGATTCAACAATGATTCTTCCCCCTCGCACTGCCACTCTTGATTGATGTCTCCAGTAAGTGTTCAAGGTTTCATCTCCCACTGTGTCCGACATAGATTTAAAATAAAAATCACCTGTATTAGAAAAAAGATATTTAATTTTAAGGTATTTTTCGATGGCGTTTAAGCAAAGAAGTCTAATTCCTTTCTCTAGGAAACAATAGTGGACTTCATTCGTTCTTTGTACTGACCTTCTTTACAAGTATCTCCTTTTGAGATCTTCTTCTTACCAGATTTATGGAATTATCAATTTCTAATTCAAAAACATCTGAATCAGAGCCACCTGCATACATAAATTGAGACTATCTCTCTGAGTTTTCAACATACATCTTCAGATTTATGATGCGACATCTCTAACATACACAAATTTTCCCTCATCAAATTTCGTATGATTGTATTTAAAATTGCGCTTTATACCGTACCTATAAATTTTAAATCTTATGACACGTATTGCATAACCTAGTAAACTTTCTGCTTTATCACCAAGTCTTCGTCGATGTTGATATGACATGCACAAACTTGCTTTCGATAGTTTCCAACTACCTTTATGAAGCCCATAGTACCGTAGAATTTTAATCAGCGGTAATGATAACATGGTGATTTGAAAACACTGGAATGTAGAAAATGATGCTAACATTTTTTCCAGAAGCCATACTCTGCATATAGAAGATCAAATATTTGCGCAATCGAATGCGACAGCCTCTTTTATAGAGGTTATAGTTTGGAGAAAAATACCATATCTTCGGGCAAGAACCGGGCAATGATAAACTGCTTGGAATGCAACTAAAGTAATCGTAAATTGAATCGTTGGGTACTGTAGGTTTATTAATGACAGTGTAATTTTCATTTCTTCTGGGTAGTTTTTCTAATAATTTTTTTTCTATGCCAAGAAAAAAAAACAATGTCCATGAAGTGCCCCACTTTAAAAAAGGTTTATATTTTATGGTTTCTTGAAATCTCTATGGATTGTTTGTACACTGTGTATTTATATTTGGATAAAATTAAGTATTTAGACAGCTTTACAAACGGCAATAAATAAGGTTCATGTGAAAATATGAAATCATGTTTTGCATAGTTATAAATTAAGATTTGAAAAATAAGTACTACCACTTTTAATATTGCAAAAAATTCTTTATAAAATTTTAAAATATTACTCGCAGCATTTTACTCTGTGTATTCTTCGTTTCTTTAATATAAAGCCTAGAGTTTTATTTCTGGGCTGGTAATTGAATATTAGTGTTATTACCTTTAGTTTCTGGTGTGTTATGAAAATGTCAAAGTTACAATACTTTTCACAATACCTCCATATTAGCCAAAATTGTATAATTCTTAAGACGACGCAAGCTAGGTAATATTCTTGAATTATTGATGTAACTAAGGAGAAAAATACACAGAGTATTTACGCGTGCGTGTGATAAACGATAACAGCGCTCCCATTTTGGGAAATCGGAATTAACTAATTTGAATCGTCTCATTTCCAACGAAACACAACCTAACTGACCGCATGTTGGATCTTTGGTATAGATAACGGAATTTTTTTTGCATAGTATACTTTCTCGATACCCTTATCTTTTTTTTTATTTAAACTGTGGAATTATGACAAGTACAACAGGAAAAAAATGGATGATCTCTTCAAAATACCTATTATTTAAGATTCTCGATATAAGAACAGTAAGTTTAAAATGTTTTTCAAAACTTTCATCAAATCTGAATTAAATGATTTACGAACTTGTAATATTTAAAAAATATTATCTTCGCTTTTGCATATGAAATAATAAAATTTTGTTTAATTTTTATACTTTTTTTGTAGCATTTCAAAATGCTTAACATATGGTATAATTAGACAAAATATGCATTATTTTTGTTTTCCCGAATCTTGATAGTTTAATTCCCGAATAATATGACTTCGTAATAAAAATGATCTTTCTTTATTACTGTCGAAATACATTATTTATCATCATTATCAATTTTGTTATTTGTTATAATAATTTGATCTGATATCTGTGTTTATAGTTTTGTTAAAAAACCTCCGTGGAATAAGATTTTTTAACCTGTTGTTTGTATTACATTCTCGTATAACAAAAAGTGGATTTTTATAACAATATAATACTAAATTATTTTGTAATTTTAAACCTTCCCTTTTAAAGATGATATCATATTATTCTGTACTTATTTAAAGGTCACTAGGCTTTGTAGCTTACTTTTATTCAGATTTTCAAACTATTTATTTTTTTCATTTTTAAACTATTATACACTGCTGTATAATAGTTTTATTTCTTTAATTATAATCAATCTTGTGATAACTAGTTGTTTTTTTCTAAGAAAGCTAAGAATGCTTTGTCACGTGTTAGTGTAGGAAATCAGTAATTTATGCTTTTTTATTTTTAAAGTATTTGTTGTATTTTCGGTAGGTTTATAGGCGAAACAGAAGTATCACTGTATTTTTATTCAGCAAGGGTAAATTACATATAGGTCGAGGAACAGGGCTGAGTTTGTCATAAGGCCAGCCTAAACTATGGCAAAGCGCAGAATAAAGGGACGCGTATGTGGTAGAAACCACGGCAATAATATTTACATACTTCTCAGCATTATTTTGAAAAGCGACAGATCAAATGACCAATAAAAAACATTTTCATTTCGCAAAATCCGACAGTGGCGTGGGACTTTGTGCTTCTTACGACTAGTGTTCCTTAAACATCGATAGACTATCGATACTATCGAAGCCAAGTCGATAGTATCGAGTTTTCGAAACTATCGACTGAAACTATCGATAGTATCGATTGTTTCCTCTAGGGCAATACTATCGATAGGCGCATTTTCAGTCGATAGTTTCAAAACTATCGACTGAAACTATTGACTGTCCATAGTATTGCTTCTATCTAGTGGCGGGTCGTGTATTGAGTCAGTGGGGGTGATGTATTATATAATACCTATCATTGACGCATTTTTGTATAATTTAAATATTGGCCTTTTTGGTCAATTTTGGATAGTTTAATAAATTGATTTTTGACTTGATGTAAACAAGTTTTTATATATATGGTACTGAATTTTAATTTATCTCGCAGTTCTAAACGTTAGGTTTGAAACTATCGATTGTTTTCTCTCAAGCAATAAGTTTATGTATTGTTATAGGGGGTGCTTTAAGTAATTATACCACTTTGATTATTGATGCATTTTTGCATTATTCAAATTTTATCTTTAATTTCTCATGTATTTACTCTAGATTGTTTTCAAACTATCGATAGTTTTTGTTCAAGTAATAAATAGATCGAGGAATTGATCTTGGATTACTGAGAAATTTTTGTACTTCGTATCTGTATATATGTATGGAAGTAACGTATGTAGTACAAAGGTATTTAAAGTAATAAGTACATACGCATGTAATGTGATAAGTATGTAGGTGAGTATTTTAGGTACTATAAGTACACATATAACGCACAACGTCGTTATGTATATATGTTAAGTACTAAGCTTGTTAGTAAAAATTTACGGATATACGTACGTATATATGTACGTTCGTATATGTGTAACGTCCGTCCGTCTGTATGAATGTAACTTACGTATATATGTATGTAATGTACGTTCTATACAAGGAACGCTCATACATTTGATTGCACGTATGTATTTATGAATCATCATTACGTATGTAACGTACGTACGTATGTTTGAAACATACATAAACTTAGCACGTTACATGCTTACGTACGTATGTTACATACCTATTACTTAGATTAGTACGTACGTTACATACATATACACATTTCATACGTAAGTAAGTTGCATACACAAGTACTTACGTTATGAACGTATGTACGCTTCCGGACGTTGCATACGTGCATATGAAACGTTCCTAGGTAAGTAACGTACACGTGTATGTACGAATAATAACGCACACACACATATATATGTATATATATATATATATATATATATATATATATAAGGTACGAAAGTATACAGGTTACGTACGTAAGTATGCATGCCACATCCTTACTTTCATAGTACATTTACATACTCAGTTTTGTACATACGTACGCATGTACGTTACATATGTAATCATGTTTCATATATACTTACGTTACATATGAACGCATATTTCATTTTTACGTGTGAACGTACGTCACATACGTACGCATGTTTCATACATATGTATGACGCAAGTTACATATGTACGTTTCAGACGTACGTTACATACGTACTCACGTTTCATACATACTCGCTTTTCATATATACTTACGTTACATACGTACGCATGTTTCATATATACGTTTGACGTACGTTACATAAGAACGCGTATTTCATATTTACGTATAAACCTACGTCACATACGGACGCATGCTTCATATATACGTATGACGTAAATTGCATAAGTACGTTTCAGACGTACGTTACATACGTACTCACGTTTCATACATACTTACTTACATACGTACTAGCGTTTCATATATACTTATGTTACATACGTACTCGCGTTTCATATATACTTACGTTACATACATACGAACGTTTCAGATATACGTATGCCGTAAGTTACATATGTACGTTTCAGACGTACGTTACATATGCACTTACGTTTCATATATATTTACGTTACATACGTACTCATGTCTCATTTATATCTACTATCGATAGTTTCTAAACTATCGACTGAAAGAGCACCTATCGATAGTACCGCCTGAAATAAAACTATCGATACTATCAGTCGATAGTTGGGAAAACTATCGACAACTGAACTATCGATGTTTAAGGAACACTACTTACGACCACTAGACCAGCATTAATTTCGCTGGACAACAAATTTAAATTAGTTCAGAGTAATCAAATTCTAAATAATTTCATTATATAATACTTATTGCTAATTTTTGAAGTGGTGGTTAAGATCTTAATGTATAAGATTCAACCTAATGAGAAAATTCCATTGACGAGGAACTATTTGTTCATTGCAGTACTTGGATTCTACTATTCTCTATCACCGAAACATTTTAGTTATTTAAGTGTTTTTTGCCTAAGATTCAATTCTAATTGGATAAGTAATTCAATTCGAAAGGATTTATTTTCTTTTAATTTAAATTTACAATAATAACAGGAGAGGAAAACATTTTCAACTTAGAAAGTATTACATCACTTTTTATCAAAGAAAAAGGCTTCGAATTTTGAAATATGAACTGCATGGCGAGACATTCACATGCGCAATACTCCAGGCTGATTTGGCCGCTCCGTGCTAAAACCGTTCGTCAATGCGAGAATTGGAGCAGTGTGCTCGGAAGTTTGAGAATCCAACTTGTCCGGATATCGAAGCACTCCATTTGCACTACTGGGCAAAAAATGCTGAAATGCGAACGGTGTAGATACGTGTGTTGGGAAGGGAGTGCCATTCAGGCATTTGTACTTAGCGGATCGGTTTGTTGTTTGAGCCAAGCAGCATTCCATTAACGTGGAGTGGTTTCATCATGAAATTTGGGCTTTAAGGTTACTCCTTGTTACTTATTTTTTCAAAACTATGAATGGGCCAAATCATTTATGTGACTTTTTAATCTGAAAACATAAAAGGAAAAGTTGTTGGGGGGAGGAGATTTTTTATGTTGTGTTTAAGTACTTAGTTTGCGCATTATTTATTAAGAAATTGAAACTCGAAAGCCACCGATTTATACAGAAACGGACGATAATATTTGAAATCGTATTTAGCTTCAATTTTGTGCAAAAAAAGTTTGAAATGAGTCAATTAGCCATCCTCTGACGGCCGTAACTTGAAGATAGCCTGTCATGCAAACTTCTAGGCCACGACCGAGCGCCCGAAAAGTCGGATGCCTATTTCATTCTCCTTTTTCAACAGGGTCGGTAAACTGTGCAGAGCAATCTTATCCTTTTAACAATGGTTCTTTTCCCTCCCACTGCCACTCTTGGTTGATGCCTCCAGTAAGTGTTCGAGGTTTCATCTCCCACTATGTTCGACATAGTTTTAAAATAAAAATAACCTATATTAAAAATCAGATATTTATTTTTACAGTACTTTTCTATTGCATTTAAGCTAAGAAGTCTAATTCCTTTCTCTAGAATACAGCAGAGGACTTCTTTCGCTCTTTGAATTTACCAGCTTTACAAGTATCTCCTTTTGAGTTCCTCTCTTTACTCGATTTATGGAATCATCAATTTCTAATTCAAAAACATCTGAATTAGAGTCACCTCCATATAGAACTTGAGGCTTTCTCTCTGAGTTTTCAACACACATCTTCCGACTTAGATGCGACATCTGTAACACACACAAATTTTACCTCATCAAATTTTGTATTTTAGATTGCACCTTATTCCGGCCTTAGATATTGTAAATCTTCTGACACGTGCTGCGCAACCTAGTATTATTTTTGCTTCATTACTTAGTCTTCGTCGATGCTGCTTTCACAAGTACAAACATGATCCCGATAGTTTTCAACTGCCTTTATGAAGCCCATAATACCGTAGAAATTTAATCAGCAGTAATAATAACATGATGATGTGTGTCGCGACTCCTCTTACAACGAGTAATGTAACTAGACGCTTGAATTCTTCCACCAATCCAGAGCAAGCATCTTCAGTCAGGTCTCTTTGAATATTAGTCGTGAATTGGTGGGAAAATAATCCAAAAATAAATAATATATGTAAATGGACATTCCAACTTTCTTGAATGTGAAATTTTGGATATAATCAACCTTTACTTAATGTGTGTATTTTTAAAGAACCTTTATCATCATGTAAATAACCATTGCTTTGTTATAGTTAAGAGGCAACAGTTTGTTTATTCCTGCGCTTGGAGAATGTAAATAAGCAGAGGCGATTAAGCCACTATCAATAACAGACGTGTTCGTTTCACTGGATTTCTCTTCCTTTGCATTGGATATGTATTCAATAATTATATTTCAGAAAGTGTATCCCCAACTCTCAACAGCGCTTCCGGCCCGTGGAAACTGAGGTAGGCGTAATTTATTTAATTTGTTGATTTTACGTCTAAGCATTGTGAAAACGTGAAAGCACTAACATGTAGAAGATGATGACGAAATGTTTTCCAGAAGCCGTACTCTGCCTGCAAAAGCTGAAGCATTTGCACAATCTAATGCGGCAGCCTCTTTTATAGACTAATAGAGATTTGTGAAAAATACCAGAACTTCGGGCAAGAACCGGACCCTGATAAACTGCTTGGTATGCAACCAAAGTAATCGTAAATTGAATTCTTGGGCACTGCAGGTTTATTAATCACAGTGTAATTTGCATTTCTTCTGGGAAGTTACTCCTTACAGTGTCGCTTGAAAGGAAGTTTTTCTACTAAATTGTTTTATATGCCAAGAAAAACGAAACAATTTGCATGAAGTGCCCCACCAAAATACCAGAGCTTCTGAGTGGTTTCTTCTTTTAGTGCCGCTTGAAGTGAAGTCTTTCTTCTATTTTTTTCTATGCCAAGAAAAATACCAAACAATGTGCATGATGTGCCCCAATTTAAAATCGGCTTATATTTTATAGTTTCTTGAAATGTCTAAGGATTGTTTGTACACTCTGTAATTCCATTTGGAAAAAGTTAAGTGTTTAGATATCGTTACAAATGGAAATACACTCATGTCCATAAATTAAGGATAATTCAGAATCACACAGAAATTGAACTCTAAAATAAAAAAATCACCTGTAGAATTATCACACACATCTTGAAGAAGAATATGCAAATTACAGGAAACCACCAGATGGCGCGGATAGTACGTCACAATGACGAGAGTGTAAGAGAGGGTATATAAGGAATGGTGGCAAAGAAGTAAAATTGTTCACAAGTGCTTTAAAAGCCTTTCAGTGCAATAACCGCATAGTTATGGCACAAAGGAAGCATTTGGATGATTTTTTACGTGATAGAATTGTCGTACGACTGGAATGTGGACGTACCCAGCTGGAAGTATCTGAGGAACGTGGAATCGCCCAGAGTGTCATCTCCAGGCTTTGGCAACGATTCCAAGATTATGGTAATGTGAGTAGATGTTACAGCACAGGTCGCCCCCGAGTTACAACGCCGAATGAGGACCGGTATTTGGCAGTTACTGCCAAAAGAAACAGACGGAGCACAGCATCAGACCTGTCTCGTCAGCTCTCTTCAGCTACCGGTACGACAATTTCAAGGCAGACCATGTACAGACGCTTAGGGCAAATTGGTCTATATGCTCGTAGGCCTGTCAGATGTGTTCCACTTACCGCAACTCACTGTCGACTGCGATTAGCCTGGAGTAGAGAGCATGCATTGTGGACACCGCAAAAGTGGTCTTGTGTGATGTTTTCCGACGAGTCCAGGTTTAGTTTGCAGTCTGATTCTCGCCGGACTTTCATATGGAGAGTGCCAGGTACCCGTTACCACCAAGAGAACACCATTTAACGACACCGTTACGGTGGTGCAGGATGGCTCGTTTGGGGAGGAATTATTCTTGGTTCCAGAACTGACGTAAATGTTCAGAGTGTAACGATGACAGGCTACGTCTATCGGGATGTCATTCTGGAACAACATGTACGTTTGTTTCGGGGCGCCATGGGTACTAAATTTCTGTTTATGGATGACAACGCCCGTTCTCACCGTGCAAACATTGTAGACGAATGCCTTCAATCGGAGGATATCACCCGTATGGATTGGCCAGCATACTCACCGGACTTGAATCCAATAGAGCATGTGTGGGATATGCTTGTCGACGAATTGCAGCCCGTCAACCCTCTCCCACCTGTCTACCGGAACTTCGGAGGGCATTGCTTGATGAGTGGTGTAATATTCCCCAAGATCAGATTGATAATTTGATACTCAGCATGCCTAGGCGTTGTAAGGCCTGTATTGCATCATCCGGGAGACATACTAAGTATTAACCATCATACTAACCATGTTATACTGTTTTTTGTAAATAGGTTCTTTTTTGAAATTTGCACCAGGGAGTAAAAATCGCATTTTTTATTAATTATGTCAAACATATAGCATCTGTTTTGCAATTTACCTTTTGTTTAATAAATAGACTTTACAAATAAGTCAAATTTGTTTTGCTGCTGTCTCTTTCTTTGCCTGAACTTCATTATCCTTAATTTATGGACATGAGTGTAAATAAGGTTCATGTCAAAATGAGAAGTCATCTGAACAGGTAGGAATTCAGATTTGAAAAATTGTAAATAACAATTCCCAGTTTTAATATTGAAAATATTTCAATATAAAATTTTAAAATTTTACGTAAATAAGCTGATGAAATTATATAATGTCCTTTCTTTAATGTAAAGCCTGGAGTATTTAATATTATTTCTAGGTTGGGAAATGAAAATTAGTGTTATTACTATTTCTTTAGGATGTGATATGAAACACCAAAGTTACAATAATTTTCGCAATATCTCCATATTTTATAAAAATGTATAATTCTTAAGAGGAGAGTGTTAAGATTAATGTCTTGATGAGACAAAAAAATTACAATTATTTCTCCCATTTTTTTCTTTTTCTGCGCTGAATTTCTTAATCAGTACATAATATTTCTATTATCACTATTTCATATTCATTTATGAATGGTCTTAGTGTATCGGAACATATTTTATTTTATAAGACACCGGTAATTGTAATTAACAGAGTTTTCATCCTTGTATTTATTGGCAACATTGTGTTCAATTCCAATCCATTCTAAATGCAAAGAACTTCATACAACGAAGACAAAAATGCAGGATATCTGCTTACAACAATCGTGAAATACAAAAAAATCAAAATGGTTGGCTTTCTTTCTGAAGACCTGATTCTTCAAAACTCTCATCGGATTAATCATTGTTCATTTTATTTATTAAAGCTATTGTTATAACATATAATCATATGTTTTACTACTTCAAAAATGAGTGAAAATTTCATGCCTTGCGGAAATATTTCATAAGATGTCTTTAACACTCTGACGGCCGTAACGGCCAGGAAGGACCGTCATACCAACTGCTAGACGACGGCGAAATGAGCGCCCGAAAAGTCATATGGTTATTTCTTTCTCCTTTTTCAATAGGGTCGATGAACGGTGCGGAGCACTTTTATCTTTTAACAATGGCTGTTTTTCGTCCCACTGCCACTCTTGATTGATGTCTCCAGTAAGTGTTTGAGGTTTCATTTTCTATTATGTCCGACATGGTTTTAAAATAAAAATTACGTGTATTGAAAAATAGATATTGTAGCAAAATTGTCTTGTGGGTGTACGTGAATGCAATCCAATAAGCAGGACTTAAAAAAATAAAGCTCTTTATTTTACAAACATTCTAGGAAAAGAAATGTAGCACAAGTATTACACAGCACTAGTAAGAATTCACAACAGAGACTATCATTAAATCTGAATACAGCGCTGAAAGGATTCTCATTAGCTCACCAGCTTGCTTGCTGATCAAAATCCAACTGAACTCTTCTTGGATTGATTGCTTGCCTTTATACTTTTCAACTGGAAGTGACTTCATTTTGTAGGAAGTGACATAATCTCTAGAAAGTTCATGAAACCAGTAGAAATAGGGGGAAAATTTGAGGTCCTTCTAGAAAATTCCCTTTGTCGCCAAAGTCGCCAACTTTGCCTCTAAGTCGCCAACATGGTCGCCAAATTGATTGCCAAGTTGCCAAGTTTGTCGCCAAGTCTAGCATCTCAGGGAAACGACATGGAATTGGATAGCTTTGTAACAATATATATTTCTACAGTACTTTTCTATGGCGTTTTAGTTACGAATTCTAATTCATTTCTCTAGGAAAGAACAGTGAACTTCTTTCGTTTTTGTACTGGTCCCCATTATAAGTATCTCCTTTTGAGATCCTCTCTTTACTAGATTTATGGAATTATCAACTTCTAATTCAAAAACATTTGAATTAGAGTCATCTTCATATAAATCATGAGGCAATCTTATAAATCTTAAAGAGTTTTCAACATACATCTTCAGATTTAGATGAGACATCTGTAATATACATAAATTTTCCCTCATCAAATTTCATATTTTTGCATTTGAAATTGCGCCTCATTCCGGCCCTAGATATTCTAAATCTTCTGGCACGTGTTGCAAAACCTAGAAACCTTTCTGCTTTATCACCTAGTCTTCGTTGATGTATCTTTGACAATTACAAACGTGCTCCCGATAGTTTTCAACAGCCTTTATGAATCCCATAGTACCATAGGATCTTAAACAGTAGTAATTATAACATGAATTTGAAAGCACTACAATGTAGAAGATGATGACGAAATTTTTTCTGGAAGTCGTATTCGGCCTGCAAAAACTGAAGCATTTGCACAATCTAATGCGGAAGCCTCTATTATAGACTGGGAGAGTTTGTTGAAAAATACCACAGCCTCGGGCAAGAACTGCTGATAAACTGCTTCGAATGCAACTAAAGTAATCGTAAATTGAATTGTTGTATACTGCAGGTTTATTAATTCACTTGAATTTGCATTTCTTATGGGTTATTGCTCCTTATAGTGATGCTTGAAGGGTAGCTTTTCTACTAAAATTTTTTCTATGAGAAGAAAAAAAACCAAACATTGTGCATGAAGTGACCCACTTTAAAATGGGCTTATATTTTATGATTTCTTGAAATGTCTATGGATTGTTTGTACATTCTGTATTTATATTTGTAAACAATTATGTACTTAGATGGCTTTACAAACGGGAATAAATACGGTTCATGCCCAAATAAGAAATCACGTTTTGCATAGGTAGGAATTAAAATTTGAAAAATTAGTAAAATAAGTATTACCACTTTTAATGTTGAAAAAAATTCTATATAAAATTTTAAAATTTTAATATAATACACCATTAGGACGAATAACCTTCCCTTTCTTTCATATAAAGCCTGGAGTTTTATTTCTGGGCTGGTAAATGAAAATTAGTGTTTTCACCATTTGTTTCGAATGTGATATTAAAACATCAGTATTACAATACTTTTCTCAATACATTCATATTTTCCAAAGATGTATCATCCTTAAGACGACTCGAGCTATGTAATATTCTTGATGTAACTAAGGAGAAAGACACAGAAGATTTATGCAGAAGAGGAAAAGACACAGAAGATTTATGCATGCGTGTGATAAACTATAGCAGCGCATCTATTTGGGCAAATCGTAATTAACTACTTGGAATCCTCTCATTTCCAACGAAACGCAACCTCAATGACGCCATGTTTTCTTGTATAGTATACGTTCTGGATACTTTTATTTATTATTTATTAAATTGTGAAAATATGACAAGGGAAAAAATGATTTCTTCAAAATATTATTAAAATTTTTTATTAATTAAAGTGAAGAATTATGATTAGTCGGGAAAAAAATCGATCTCTTCAAAATACGTATTATTCAAGATCTTCAGTGTAAGAACAGTAAGTTTAAGATGTTTTTCCAAACATTCATCAAATCTGATTTAAATGATTTACCAATTTGTAATATTTTAAAATATGATTTTCGCTTTTGTAAATGAAATTTTAAAATTTTGTTCTATTCTTGTACTATTGCGGTAACATTTCAAAATGCTTAAAGGAGCCTTCCCAAAAATAAGGGGAAAATAAATTTTACAAATAATTAACAGTGTTAACTAACTCAACCCCTAATGATTAAGGCAGCAACGTTTCATTTAGTATAATCCTAACAATTTTAGTTATTTCCCTTTTGAACCTTCCATTTTCGTGGATCAATAAATTGTAGGATCAAATTTATACCTGTTTTCATTAATGAATTTCATTATACGAAAAATTATATGTAAAGTCTAATGCGAGGTCATGTCATGCAATTTTTTCTTTTTGCTCGTTTTCCGTTTCCTTTGGGTTTAATATTTTGTAAACCGACAAAAGTATAGATATATTTAAAAAATGAGCGGTAATACACGGAGAATAATAGTCAATGATTATGAGCAAGCATTTGCATTCGTCAGAAGATTGTACTGACACTGGACACCATATATCTAAGCGGTCCGTTTCCATTGCTCAAATTGGAGCAAATTTCATTGATTCTTTAAGCGATGCCGTAGTAGCTTTCGCTATGGTATAACTGTTCACATATGAACGTTACACGATACGAATTATCAGGCCGATAAATCTTTTCGAACTTTAATAATGCCAGAGAATATTAATTTTTATATTTACAATGCC
>BGPR01011809.1:0-47151 GCA_013235015.1 Araneus ventricosus
TCTAAACATTAATGCTCTGACCAGAATGTCGGCCATTATGACCGCTAAAATATAATAAGTTAAATATACGGGTATTCAAAGGATGTTCCGATTAGATGGTTAAAGCTAACGCTGGATAAGAGAAAGGAATAAATTCATACCTAGGAAGAAATTTTTGCTATGCTGATTCTCTTTATTTTATAGTGTTTACATTTTTGGCGCTTACTGGAGTATAAAAATAGAATCTGAAGCATATGTTACAAGAAACAAAATTTTGAATCGTATTTGAGAGTTTCTATCGTTTTACTTCTACTATCGATAGCTGAAGTTATCTTGAGTTCTGTTGATTTTTATAAAACTAGACGCAATAAATAACACAGCAGCAGTAGCAGATGAAGATTTTTTGATTCCGGGGAAGTATAGAAATTTTGTTGCATTTGACCATGATCTATCATTGGGAATTAATTGTAATATCTATAAGCAATAACAAGTTTATTTCCTATTGTATAATAGCACGCAATGAGTGATGGACAACATTTCTCCAACTACTGTTCTTAAATCTAGTATCAAAAATCCATTAAAAGGAAAAAACGGCCTTTCAAAGGGTTAAACGAATGTCGAGGATAAAATAATCACTACTACCTCTATTCCATAATAAGAGTAGCAAGTGAATATTTAAAAGGGAATTATTGGAGAATACAGCTGTAAGTTATGTTGTAGCCCAAAATTGCGAAGCTTTCAATCAAAATCAATGTGTCATGACATCTGTCATTTGTTTTCACACATCTTTCAATTTTTAGGTTAACCCAATTATTACGAATTGTAACTATTTTTCTAATTTCACCCACTGATCGAAAATCAATTGTTTTCTTTCAGTTGAATATCAACCCATTGTAAAAGTAAGATGAAAAAAAGAGTTTTCAAGCAACGATCGAGTTGCGATTGTCCATTTCATTAAGCTCACGTATATAAGGAAAGCAAAGCTTCGCAGCCAAGGGATCTTACCTACTAGTTTAAAATGCAGTAACGAAAATATTGAAAAATCCAGAAACTATCTGAACACTCAAAATAAAAATTAGGAGTAATATTTTTAATTCATTCTTTAATTTAATCTAGTTTTTGAAAATAAATGTTGTGCTCTATATTTATTTTCTTTTACTAGTATTATTATGGGACAAATTAAATCCATCAACTGCTACTATTATTATGGAATTGAAGTAGTATTTCTTTAAGTATATTGTTACAAAGCTATAAAGTCGTTTCCCTGAGATGCTAACCTTGGCGACAAACTTGGCGAATTGGCGATAAATTTGACGACCATGGCGACAAATTTGGCGACTTGACAACAAATTTGGCGAGCATTTTGGTGACTTGGCGGCAAAGTTGGCGACTTTGGCGACAAAAGGAATTTTCTAGATGGACCTCGAACTTTCAACCTATTTCTACTGGTTTCATGAACTTTCTAGAGATTACGTCACTTCCTACATAATGAAGTCACTTCCTGTTGAAAAGTATAAAGGCAAGCCCTCAAGCCAAGAAGAGTCAGTTGGCATTTGATCAGCAAGCAAGCTGGTGAGCTAAGAAGAAACCTTTGAGCGTTGTATTGAGATTTATTGGTAGTCTCTGTTGCGAATTTTTACTAGTGCTGTGTTAATACTTGTGCTACGTTTCTTAGCTTGGAATATTTGTAAAATAAAGAGCTTTATTTTTTAAATCCTGCTTATTAGATTGCATTCACGTACACCCACAAGACAATTTCGTTACTATATATTATTGTTTTAACATATTGTATACTTAATTCCTTACATATTGTATACAAGATTGTTTTAAATAAATTTTGTTTTTATTGACAGCTATCATATTCTCCGACATTAAATGGGAAATGATAGTCGTGAAAAACTCGTCATTTGAAATCATCGTTATGAATTACATGCAATATTTAATGAAAAATGGATGCATTTTTCGATTCGGACCACTATTCATCAAATGTAAGTTTCACCTACATTCGAAACGCAGTCAGCAAACAACAATTAAGGATGCCCCTTTTTTTTGCCTCGGTCGCGAAAGTTTTTGGACGAAATGTGATTTATCACCTCTTTCTTCTTTATATATACTTTAGCTTTCTTTTTTTTCAACCCGTTTTCTGGAATGCGCCCAAAAAAAGGCAAATGGCATTTTCTGAAGGAAATCTGGCTTTTCTTTACGCGGCCACTTGCGAGATTCATTTTTCATATCATTTCGATTGGAATAAAATTAGAGTGAAAGCTGTTTTTGTTTCCTTCTTACTTACATTATATTTTACTTTGGTGATCCTCATCTCCAATATTTTTCTTGATGTCGGAATAAATTATATCCAGTCATGGGTTTAAAAAAGTAGCGATGAAATCAGATAGGAATAGAATTCATCAAGATATCATCTTCTAACTGCAATTTTTCAAGGAGTCATGTGTAGTATACATTACCCTGCCATATTGATTCAACTCACACTACAGCTGGATGAGCAACTGTACAGATATTTTATAATGTAAATTTGCTTTTATTGTTCTGTAAACTCTCTTATCCTTTCGACTATTCGAAGTGTTACTAAGCTAGTTCTATGAACAGTTGACCTCGGGTCCAAAAGAAATATCTAAGGTCTGCTCTTCATTAAAGTCTCTAAAGGTTTGGCCATTCTTTTACGTAGACTTACGTCTCTCCATAGTGGTCTAATGGTGTGTCGGGAAAGGAAAAAAATTACGACGCTTTTCGTGATATTTTTAAATGCTTATAGCTCCGCAACCAAATAACATAGAGAGTTGGTTTTAGTTTTAATTAACAGAGAAAGGATGGCATTGAAGATTGCAAAAATAATTTTAGAATTTGAAATGACGGTTTAGCCACAGCCGAGCTTCAAAGGTGGTGAAAATAACTAACAATTTTGATGACGTCACAGCGACCTATGCGCTCACGTAGACTATCCAAGTACATTTGGCAATTCGTTCATCGATCTTACGTTCACGCGAAATGTTACTCAAGAATTGTTGAATTACGTGGAATTTCCTGCCAAAGTTAAACGCTTATAGCTCCGCAACCAAATAACAGAGAGATTGGTTTAGTTTTATTTAACAGAGAACGGTTGACATTGAAGATTTCAAAAAGAATTTTGGAATTACGGTTTAGTCACAGTAGAGCTTCAAAGTTGGTGAAAATCACTGAAACTTTTGATGACGTCACAGTGACCGTTGCGTTTTAGCAGATTAATAATTAATTCATTTCAGATTAATTAATTCATCCAGATTAAGTCATTTAACAGAGAAAGGTCATAGAGCATAGGTCATAGGTGAAAGTCACATAGAGCTACTTTAGTCACAGAAAGACACAGCTGAGTAATCGTTTAATTAACTGTCCTGAATTAATTATTATTAACAATTGTTGATTTAATTGAGCTGTCCTTTCCATCGATTTAATTGAGCTGAGTTGGTTTTAGTTTCATTTAACAGAGAAAGATCAGAGAGCATAGGTCAAAGTCACATAGAGCTACTTTAGTCGCAGAAAGTCGGGGTTGAGTAAGGTAAGTAAATCTACGCCCCTCAATCCCAGC
The DNA here is from genome assembly GCA_013235015.1 of Araneus ventricosus. Lineage (NCBI taxonomy): Eukaryota > Metazoa > Arthropoda > Arachnida > Araneae > Araneidae > Araneus > Araneus ventricosus. The sequence goes on from BGPR01011809.1 coordinate 3,560, forward strand.
GGCTGATTAGCAGAGACAGCCTCCCGTAGATTTTTTTTTCTTTTTCAAATGCAAATCATTTACGGAAATTTCTGCTTTTATCAGTATTCAAAAAATTTACAATTAAATGTCTGCTTTTGTCAGCATTCACAAAATTACAATTAAATGTCATTTGCTATTGGAAATTTTAGAGGCATTATGAATAGAGTCCCGTTTGGCTAGAATCGTTAAAAAAAGTTGAACATAACAAGAAACGGAATCATCAAAACTGCCACTAACTTCAAACGGAATAAAAAATAATAAAAATCTATACACATATGTCGTTTTCAATGACTTCAAGGAACTTTCATAACTCTATATAAACTATTGGTCTAGTGTGACTACGTGATTCTATCTATGTAAACTTCTTCGTGATTTTCACCAACTTTGCAACTCGACTGTGACTAAACCGTATTCCAAATTCTAAAATTATTTTTGGAATCTTCAATGTCTACCTTTCTCTGTTAAATAAAACTAAAACCAAATATCTATGTTATTTGGTTGCGGAGCTATAAGCGTTTAACTTTAGCACGAAATTCGACATGAATCAACAATTCTGAGGTAATATTTCGCGTGAACGTAAGATCGATGAATGAAATGCCAAACGTACTTGGATATTCTTCTTGCGAGCGCATCGGTTGCTGTGACGTCATCAAAATTTTTCGTGAGTGAATCGAACTTTCAACTTTGATTTTGAACACGATTTCGAACTTTGCAGCTCCACTGTGACTAAACCGTTATTCCAAATTCTAAAATTCTTTTTGAAATCTTCAATGTCAACATTTCTTTGTTAAATGAAACTAAAACCAACTCTTTATATTACAGTTCACTCCCTATTTCCGGGTTAATTACCGGGAAGGATCGCACGGACAATAGAAAAACACGGATAATCCGAACACTCCTTTTTATTAAAGAAAAAAATCAACATCAGTACAAGAATGTAAAAATTACTTTCATTTGCATGCTGTATAACATCAAACTAGGAATTTTCCTTCTAACATTTACTGCTTATAAAAATCTGTAATGCGTCTTTGTTTCTGCTGTTTTTTCATCTCTTGTCGTATGTCGACACATATTTTACGAGCCGCAGTAATGTCACTATAATCAATCCTCTTTGTTCCATATAATCTAACAAAGTTTCCACAGATTGTAGAGCAGCAGAATGGGAAATTGTATTTCCCTCATTTAGTACGTCTTCTGCATCAGTACTAACTGATTCTCCTTTATCAAGCTTTTGAAGGATTTCTAATTTTTGTTTAACTTTTAAAACGTTTCGTTTTGGTTTCACACCACTTATTTTTACCAGTAAAAAATTTCACGCTACTAACTGACGATAACGAAGACGCAAAAACTAAAGGAATACGTGCGAAAGCGAGAGAAGACGAACAAGTTAAAGAATGACGTGTCAGGAAGAAGCGTGTGTGTACGAGAATGAGCTCGCAGGAAGTGGATGATTCAATTCTCGGAAAATTAGGGGTTGAACCGGCAGAGATTGCACGTGGAGGAAGAAAGAAAAAAATCTATTCTTTAGCCTCCGCCGTCGTGGCTCACTAGTTTCACGGACTGAATCTCTTGATCGAACATCAATATCGATTTTACATGCATGATAAGTGTGAAAATATTCCTCTTTAAATTTTTTTGTGAGTCCGGAATGAGCACGGATAATAGAGAGTATACTGTATTTGGTTGCGGAGCTATAAGTGTTTAACTTGAGCGCGAAAAGCGTCATAATTTTTTCATTTACCGACACACCATTAGACCACTATGGAGAGACGTAAGACTACGTCAAAATTTATCGAATAATCACCTTTATGCTTTGCACAGGTTTTTCACGCAACGCAATCATAGGAAAGTTGTATTTTATGAGGCACTCAACGTGAAAACGGCAACCACTTTCAATGAATTAAACGAGAATAATGTTAAATAAATTCATATCTATTGCAAAGATGCACCTACATGCGAATTCGTAAACAGAATTAATTTTCTTTGCTGTTCCATTATTATCACTCAAAAAACATTTTTTCCTTTTAAAGCTTTTTCTTTTTTGCAAGTTTCCCTGTTTATTTTTGATTCTCGCAGCTTTTTTGCAGTTTAATTGACATAGCAACGATAATTAAAAAAAGGAAGGCACCAGCGATAATGGAGTGTTTTGAGCAGTTCTTAATTAGCTAAAGTGTGTTCGCGGATATTATATTTCAAGACATTTCCATCGGCTTCTCTTCTAATTTAAAAGTAAAAGGTGCATGAAACACTGCAGAAAAAAACACGTACTTCACTTTTGAACATAAGTCTGCCGATACATTAAAATAATAATTACTTCGCAGATGTAACTCATTAAGAGCATGAAGCAAAAAGATAATTAAAAATAGTGCTAATTATTACCTTTTTTTTCATTCTTTATTCGATAAGATGAAGGAAAGCGTACATATGGTAACTTTCTTTTGCGTTTTATTTTCATATTCTGACAATTAACGGGGTTTTTCTTAATAAATTAAAGAACAGATCTTAATCAAGGTATTAAGATCTGTTCTGATTAAATAAAAGGAATTATATGAAGATTAGTTCAAATAACTATTATTCCCTTTGAAAATGTATCTAAGTCCGAGAAGCCATTAATTAGAGTTAAAGAATTTGATTGGCTGACAAAAAAAGAAAAAAATAACCAATAATAAATAAATTACTTATAAATCTACATATAGTATATACATTAGAGTCAAGAAAAATTCTTAAAATGTGAGAAAATCTTTCACTGATTCATTAAAACCACATATTCAAGGGATGACATTCATTATGACATTCATTTACTATCATTATTTACAATGGAGTCAATTTATATTCAGGTGATAAACATGAAATACGCAGCAACAATTTAGTTTCCGAATCCGTTGCGCATCCCCCAGGAAGGTAAAGAATGTGACGTCACAGAATAAACTAAAATAATGTGAAGTTTCATATAAGATAACAAGCGCAGTTACGTTTCAAGTGACGTCACTTAAGTTGGCTTCATTATTCAATTTCTTTAACTGCTTACTATTATCTATACATATAAAACTAAATGTATGCATTCCAGCATCATTTTCGAACGGCTAAAAGGATTTCGATAAAATTCGATGCACATGTTCCTCATTAACCCACTTGAAGTATAGGAGGGGTAAATAAGCCCTAACACAGTTCCTCAGGGTAGAGCGGGGCAAAGTCTCCAAAATGCATGTAACAAATAGACCGATTGACTCACTTGGCGATTTCGGCGGATTGGGCGATTTTCATGAAATTTACTACCAGATTTGGCGCCAAGAAAATATCGCTAAAGTTCGATTTATCGTTAAAAACAGTATTGTTATACACAGGTTTAACTGTTTTGTTTTTGTTTATTTGGAATTTATTTTACTCAGAATGGCAACAAAATGATAGTTGTTGAAATATTATTAAACGAAGAAAAAAAAGTTGAATGAAATAAAAAAATATATTATTAAACGAAGAAAAAAAAGTTGAATGAAATAAAAAAATATATTATTAAACGAAGAAAAAAAGGTTGAATGAAATAAAAAAAATATGAAGATGAATGTATTGTCGACTGTCTTAGTAATTTATAATTTGAATTGGTAAAATTTAAATACGATTGCTAAGGAGACTGACAAAAGGAAGATAACTGAATTAGGTATGAATTTTCTGATTTACTATACGCTCTAAAGTGATATTAATCTTTATTTTAAGGTAACTGAGATATTTTGTAAAATCAAATTGTCAAGGTTTTATTTTATTCTCATAGAATAGCGTACAATTGATCGATTCCAGGACTGAATAACATGTATGGATTCAAAAAATTCCGAAAGTTCATATCTTAAGATTCAAAAATTTAATGAAAAGGATACAATATAATAAAATATCTATTATTTTGCTTTAAATATACAGTTTTTTCATTATTTACAACTTTTAAAAAAATAGGAGAACATGTATGAAATTGGTTTCATTGTTTAGATGTTGAATTTTATATTAAAATATATCTGTAAGCATTATGCATTTAAGAATTTTTTTTTACTTATTTCTGGGTAGTAGTATATTTTTCCGACACTTTTCTTAATGAAAAATATCGTAATTTTTCAGATTGTCAAGTTATATGACATTTAATATCTTAAAATAATTTTTTGCGACTGCAATAAAATGAAAATAAGTCCAATGTTCTTACGGAAACTAAATCGCAAATTTTGCTGCCTACCTAGACAAAAAACAAGTAAAAAAACCTATAATCTATTTCTGCACGATATTTGATTCGAACGCAGTGATAAGGACAGTAATACATTATTCAGCTTCATCCCAGATAGCACTCACACTTGCAGCAAGTGTGATTTTTCTTGGTATTAGATTGTCATGACAAACTCGACGCGACAACTTTGCAGTGAACTTCCTGCGAAGTAACAAATCATAATCGATCACCCTCCTTGCAATACAAGTTTGCTGTAAAGTTGACACGGCACACTTACACACCACCACCTGGATACAGTTGTATATATCTGGTTTTGATCTTTGTGTCTGTTTTTAAAAAACAACCGATTATTAATAGCATCTCCTAGACCGTCCTTTTTTTATTAATTCAATAAGTCAATCTTAATTTGAAAAAACCTAAATAGGTTTTTTATAAAAATTATCACTTTAGAAAAATTCTCCATCCCAACTTTTATTAAATATAGAACTCGTCACCACTAGTCAAACTTGTCACAAGCTTGCGCGTCAAACTCATTGCAAACTACAGCAAAAACAGAGTGCGAAGACAACTTCGGATTCGAATTTCAGACATACCGCTTCCTAAATCTGTCGTCCAAACCACTCAGCCAGCTAGACTCTGAGAGGAGAAGATAGATTACGCTAATAGATCGTGCATCTACGCATTTCATTTTAAATTGTTCTCTTGATTTTATAAATTTTTTAAATTTTGAGTTGAGAATATGATTTGAAGTCAAAGAGAGAGCGATTTTCGCCAATTACTACGTTTTGCTAGTAGAATAAATTATGAAATTAGGGTTCAAATGTAATTACTTTTAAAAATATGGGACAAAATGTAAGTTATTATTTTTCAACAAACATTGACTGTTTTTTAGGTTTAATTTTGTTTATAAACGTTAAAATTTGAACATTAAGAAAATGGCGATATAGTTTTCTTTAAAGTGCGAGTTCTATATTTAGTAAAAACATGGAAAATGCTTCAAAATTTTCTTTTATAAAAAAGTTAGTTTTTTCACAAATTATCATTGATTTATTGAATTAATAAAAAGAAGGAAGGTCTAGGAGATGCTATTAAAAATCGGATGTTTTTTTTAAACAGAGAAAGATCTTTCTCTGCAACATCTTTGCAACAAATTTGTTTTGCAATCGTGCTGTGAACTTGTCATGACAAATTCACAGCAAACTTGCATTGCAAGGAGGGGTGACACTAGTTGTCTATTTTTGCCGTGGCGAACTTGTGGCAAACTTGTTATGCAAGGAGGGATATCGCCTTTTTCTTAACGTTGAAATTTTAACGCTCATAAACAAAATTAAACCAATAAAACAGTCAATGTTTGCTGAAAAATAATAACTTATTTTGCCCCGTTTTAAAAGTAATTACTTTTGAACTCTAATTTCAGAATTTATTCTACTAGCAATACCCCAAAAAGCAATTTTAGTTTGCAGCAATCTTGCTCTGCAAAATCTGTAAGCTTGGAACAAATTTGGCATGGAAAGAGTGGAAACTTGAAACAAGTTTGCAGCACGTTAACGTCAGCTTCAAAGTCACCACGCGACGAACTTGCAGCAAGCTTGTCACGTGAAGCTCATTGCAAACTATAGCTAAAACGGTGTACGAACACAACCCGGATTAGAACAAGCGACCTACCGCTTCTTAAGCTGATGCCCTAACCACTCTGCCAGTTAACTCTGAGAGTTGAAGATAGATTTTGCTAATACATCGTTCGATTCGATTCGTATACGATTTATTTTAAACTGTTTTCTTGATTTCATTAATTTTTTGAGTTGAGAATATGATTTGAAGTCAAAGAGAGAGCGATTTTCGCTAATAACTACGTTTTGCTAGTAGAATAAATTATGAAATTAGAGTTCAACAGTAATTACTTTAAATTGGGACAAAATGTATAAGTTATTATTTTTCAACAAACATTGACTGTTCTTTCGGTTTAATTTTGTTTATAAACGTTAAAATTTCAACATTAAAAAAAATGGGGATAAAATTTTCTTTAAAGTGCGAGTGCTATATTTGGTAAAAAGATGGAAAATGTTTCAAATTTTTTTTTATAAAAAAGTTAGTTTTTTCACAAATTATCATTAATTTATTGAATTAATAAAAAAAAGGACGGTCTAGGAGATGCTATTAAAAATCGGATGTTTTTTTAAAACAGAGATAAAGATAATTATCTCTTATTGTGCTATCATCTTTGCAGCAAGCTTGTTTTGCAAACTCACAGCAAGCTTGCATTGCACGGAGGGGTGCTAGTTGTAACGGCGAACTTGTGGCAAACCCGTTCTGCAAGCGAGGGTGGCGATTCTGCATTGTTAGTTTGCCAAAGTTTCATTTCAAGTTTGACGCGCCAAATTTGCCATGACAAGATAATATCAAGTAAAATTCAAATTTGTTGCAAACTTACGTGCTATCTGGGACGTAGTTATTAGCGAAAATCGCTTTCTCTTTGACTTCAAATAATATTCTCAACTCAAAATTTAAAATTTAATGGAATCAAGAAAACAGTTTAAAATAAATCGCAGATGCACAATCTATCTTCTCCTCTCAGAGTCTAGCTGGCCGAGTAGTTAATACCACATGCTTAGGAAGCGAGATGTCGGGGGTTCGAATCCGAGGGTTGCCCAGATACCACGCACGTTTGCAGCAAGTTTGATTTTGACGTGATATTACCTTGTCATGGCAAATTTGACGCGCCAAGCTTGAAGCCAACTTGTGGCAAACTAACAATGCAGAATCGCCACCCTTGCCCGCAAAACGAGTTTGCCTTAAGTTCGCCGTGACAACTAGCACCCTTCCTTACAATGCAAGCTTGCTGTAAGTTTGCAAAATAAGCTTGATGCAAAGATGATAGCACAATAAGAAATAATTATCTTTGTCTCTGTTTTAAAAAACATCCGATTTTTAATAGCATCTCCTAGACCGTCCTTCTTTTTATTAATTCAATAAATCAATGTTAATTTGTGAAAAAACTAACTTTTTAATAAAAACATTTTGAAACATTTTCCATCTTTTTACTAAATATAGAACTCGCGCTTTAAAGAAAACTATATCGCTTTATATTAATATTCAAATTTTAACATTTATAAACAAAATTAAACCTGAAAAACAGTCAATGTTTGTTGAAAAATAATAACTTACATTTTCTCCCATTTTAAAAGTAATTAAATTTGAACCCTAATTTCATAATTTATTCTACTAGCAAAACGTAGTTATTAGCGAAAATCTCTCTCTCTCTCTTTGATTTCAAATCATGTTCTCAACACAAAATTTAAAAAATTAATGAAATCAAGAAAAGAGTTTAAAATAAATCGTATGCCCAAGGTAGTACAGAAATATTATATAATATTTGTACAATGTTATACAATATTATGAACACCGAATACTGTAATAAAGTATTGTATTGTATGTATCAGTATTTCCGAGATACTAAATTTTCACAAATAATATGAAAACAATGTTTATTTATAAAAATCTTCATTTTAATTCAGAATATCACTCGATTGGAGGTTTTATTATAAAAACACCACTGGAACAATTATTCTTTAAGATGCTGAATATTATATCATACTATACAATACAATACACATGATATTTTGATTTTACATTAATCAATATTGATCAACATTTTAAGGTGAAGTTATTCTTACGTTCGACAGATGGCAGCATAATAATACCGTAGCACAATATTAATCAACGTTGAATCTTATTTTGAGATGAAGTTATTCTTACGGTCGTCAGATGGCAGCATGGTAATACAATAACACTATATTAATCAGCGTTGAATAATATTTGTCCAAAAAATATTTTAAAAAATGTTCATTTGAATAATAATGTTTACATAGTCATTTTGTTTTACTGTATATAAATGGCGGGCCGTATTCAACTAATGAAGTTAGCCATAAAACAGCTCTCACATATGGATTAAAAATTTGAGTGTTATTCTCATCGTAAAAATATGCACGTGATTTTTTGTTGCGAATCTTGTATTTGATTTTCAATCAATACTCCAATTATAAATGGCGTCTCTTAATACATTGAAAGAGGAATAAATAAATTTCAAAATTATTTTAAAACCTTTCAAACATATTATTATAATTATTTTTAAACCTTATTGCCTTAATTTATTAAATTAGCAAACTTAGATATAAGAGCTAAAATTGCTTCCTCTTTGACTTCTAACTTCATTTTGAACTCGAAATTGTAGAGATAAAAGATGATTTAATTAAAAAGACTATTCGTATGAATTGTTAATGTGCATAAAATTTCGTAGAGGTCTAAACTCTGTAACTAAATTTTATTATAATCATTTACGCTCTCTAACGTAAGTCTGTCTGGTCAAGCGGTAAGGTTTTTGGTTCGTGTGCGGAAGGTCCCGGGTTCAAAACTCGCTGTAAGTAGAGGTGCTCAAAAATAACTAAGTATTACCCGAAAGTTCAGCACTTAGAAATTAACATTTTTCCATGCTTCTAAAATGTGTTTTTAAAATATTCACTATATTGTTATATTACATAATATTATTCAGTATAGTACAATATTATTTAATATGGTATAATATTATACAGTATTATTTGACATTATCCAATATTATGAAAAAAAAACATTGTACAATATTGAAAAAGTCTTGCGTTTTACATTGTTTCAGCATTGGGGAAAATATTGTACAATATTACTTTTTCGAATTTTATGATATAAGACAATATCTTGTGCTACTTGAGGTGCGATCTATTAGCGAAATCTATTGTCTCCTCTCAGACTTTATCTGGCCGAGTGGTTAAAGCGTCCGCTTTGGAAGCGGTAGTTCGCGAGTTCTAATCCGAGGCTTTATTCGTACCCGGTTTTTGCTATGTTTGCAATGAGTTTGACGTGACTTCGTCGCTTTTGAAAACTTGTTTCAAGCTTGCACTCTTGTCATGTCAAGCTTGCTGCAAACTAAAATTGCTATCTGGGTGTCTTCGTACACTGTTTTTGCTATAGTTTACAATGACTTTGACACGGCAAGCTTGTGACAAGTTTGAAGCGTGGTGACTAACTCGTTTGCGTTAACTTGTTACAAGCTTGCACTCTTGCCTTGTCAATCTTGTTGCAAGCTTGCAGATTTGCTGAGCAAGATTGCTGCAAACTAAAATTGCTATCTGGGTGTCTTCGTACACTGTTTTTACTATAGTTTACAATGACTTTGACGCGGCAAGCTTGTGAAAAGTATGATGCGTGGTGACTAACTCGTTTGCGTTAACTTTTTTGAAGCTTGCACTCTTGCCGTCTCAATCTTGTTGCAGATTTGCAGAGCAAGATTGCTTCAACTTTGCTGCAAACTAAAATTGTTATCTGGGTCAAATATGGAACTTTCAAAGCATACTAGATCTATGACAATTGAGGAGAAAAAGGAAAATATTTCAAGCGTTTATGTCTAGTTTCTCTCAGTGGTAGTCCGAAAATTTCCAATCGACAAGCATTTTACCGGAAGCTGACTTTGAACTGTGGCACACTCGATTTCGTCCATACCGGAAATCAACTGTTTTCCAGCCGTTTTACAGGGCTGTCAGTAAATAATGTAAGAATACCTTTGTAGAATTAAATTGTGTTACATGCATCATACACATTCATACATAATTAATTTAGCAGTTATCAGAATATTTTACAAGATTGAAAAACCTTATTTCAGGGCAACACTAACATAGTTAAAGAATTGAATTGAATTCACTGATGGATGATTCATAATCGCAAATCGTAAACAGTGGTTGTTTAGTATTTTTGTATGTAAATTTTTCGGTGTATTTCGGCATAATTTAGTATGGCAAGTATGTTTTATCTATTTTATAAGCTTCCGTGTATTTTAAAACATACACCGAACGCAAAAATTGAATAAGCAGATCTTATGATTTACTATTCTTTTTCGATCTATTAAAGTGACGTGTGTATATGTAATTTTTTTAGTTTTTATCTTTCTAAGAGCTGCCATGAAAATGTTCCTGCTACAATTTTAATTTTTAATAAATTAAACACCTTTTTTTACGAATAGAACGTGGACTTGAAACGCATCTTTAAAAAGTATTGAAGTTCTTAAACATTATTTGTTATTTTTCTATCGATCTCATCGTTTTTTAAATGGAGTTGTCATTCATCTATTTAGGTGTAAGTTTTTTGTTACTGTTTAGTTGTTATCTGTGAAACATGGAGTTATATTATCTTCCGGCCGATTTGATCAAATTATGTCAGTGTTACAAAAGAAACAAGAACTTAAGCTGTGTAATTTTTTATTTATACGTGAGTCGTATTTATAATCTTCTGATTGTCTGTCAAATTATTAATATCAGTGGGTGTTGTGGTAATACAAAATCAGGACATAAAATTGAGTGTGATTTAATCTATTAGTTCTTCCGAATATCGATAATTGCATCAATTAAATATATATTTTTTAAATTATCAAATGCTAATGCTTCATAATTTTTTATTTTGTTAATGATAAACTTGTGATTTCTTTTCTGCTCTTCTGTAAAAATCTGAAGAAATAAAAAATTCTTCTTGCTTTCTTTTATTAAGTGTTAATATAATTTGCATTAGAATTTTAGTTTGCATATGATGTATAATTATTATCTTAAACTGGAAATATTGATAAAACAAGCATTTACTTTTCTCATGAGTGTTCTGAAAGTATTTAAAATGAGGCATTTCAGTTGTTATTGTTTCAAGTTAGAACATGATGTGCTTTTAATATATTTTCGTATGCTGTTCTGCTTACTGTTACATACATATCTGAATACTTGTCTTATTAGAATATTTCTGCCTGTTACAAAAGTTTCATTACTTCTGAAATTCAGTTAAGGTAAATGCTCCAGTAGTGGGCCACTTAAGGGTATTTCCTCAATTATCACCTAAACTTTTGAGAAGTTTCGCTAATCTCTATTTTTTTATGGTTGTTCAAACTTTTATCTAAAATAATAATCACCTGAAATATAAAAATAATTGTAATATAATTTTTAAAAAATTAAAAACTTAGATCACTCCTATGCACCAGAAGTGGGCATAGCAAACTTTTGATGTACCAGTAGTGGACATACCAAAAGTGGGCCACCCAGATTTGTCAATTGTGCCAAAGAAAAAAGAATAAAAGCATTATATATAGTAATAATAACATTATACACTATAAAAAAATGTGATAAAAATGGCTTGATATAGGCGAAATCTTTTATTTATAGATTCTAGTCGCATGAGATTTACATTTTTTCTCCAACAGCCAATTTTCTTTATTAAAGGTATATGCTAATTATCGATCTTTCATTTTAAGTTCTGTTTGGGGCATTATGGATATTAAATCTTGATATTTTATGTTGAATAAAACTTTTTTTTCCTTTTATCATCTTCCCTCTGCAGCCAGAAAAGAGCCCTTTTAAATGGTGATGGAATATTTTTCGATGGTCCAGAAATGCGATAGTTATTATTGTCTGCCTCGTTACAGAGCCCAACTAATTCTTGAATATCAGTCTTTTCCTCAACAGTACTATAAAATATTTATTATTTAAGTAATTGGTCAGATTGTTCCATTAGTGTACCAGTAGTGGAAAATTAGTGTATCAGAAGTGGGCCATGTGGCCCACTACTGGTTCTGATAAAAATAAAGCGAATCTAATTAAATAAAAAGACTTTACAAGATATAACCTTCTTATTAAACATCCAAAACAGTCTATTTTGAGAGAAAGCATGTGTTTCAGTACTGGCCTTCCTAGGCCCACTACTGGAGCATTTAGTAAAACATTGATCCAAAAGTGGGCCACCCTTCACTATCCACAAATTATCAATTTTATTTAATTTAAAGATAGTTTATAATACATTCATTATATAATCAAATAGTATCAATAACAATTCATTTTAAAAACAAATAGAATGCATGCTAAAAAATAGTTGAATAAAGAGTTGCCTCTTAAGGAAATCACTAAGAATGAGCTGAAAATGCTTCTCTCAGAGACCAACTTCAGCAACAAACTTTCTAGCTCCTAACTAAACAGGAAATAAAAGCTGTGCATTTGGTATTTAGTTGATAAGGGTTTCAGCCTACCAGAGGCATATCTCTTATTTCATTGGAATGTTGGAATTTCTTGTTTTTCAACTTAAAAATTCAAGTGGCCCACTACTGGTACGTGGCCCACTACTGGAGCACTTACCTTAATATGGAAGAAAAATCTTAGTTATAATGCACTAAAAAACCATAATTATAAGCTCAACAGATTAAAAAAGTAAGCAAAGTTTATCGTGTGTATTTTATTTAAAAATTTCTGTTGACCTGGAATTTAGGGTACATACTCACTTCGTTCCCCTTAAGCTCACCAATTGTTGGTTGCCAATAGAGAGAGTGCCAGAACATATGTTTTGGATGCGAGTTGAAAATTTTTTCGGCGTCATTTGCGCATGCGCCGACAGTGATTTGTTTACCGGTCCGCGGTGTATGCCCTTAATTTCACCTCATTTCCATTGGTCCACTGTCTGCTCTCTTCGATTTGATTGGTCGGCGTATGAATTTGAATATTCATTCGTTTGGATTCTTGGTCGTTTACCAAATGATTTTTTTCAATAACCATTCGCTTCTCTTCTGAAGATTTTATTTCATTTAATTTGCTGATTCTCTTTCTCTGTGTTACTGATTATGGCTTCCAAATATCGAACAAGGAATGTTTTTTCTGGAAACAATGGTTCCCTTGATACGTTGCATCGTTTTCAGACGTCTTGTTTTTCCTGTGTTCCTGCTTTCCCTGTGTTTCATTCCATTTATCAATGAAAAAGCAAAGATACGAGGGGCCTGCTTTGCTGAAAGTGAAGTTGCTGATATTTTTTTAAGTTAAAAAGATTTGCCTCGTGCACACTTGCAATAAGGTATTAACGTGCTAATCTCTCGTTTTGAGATGCCGTTGGCATCGAATGAGCAGAAGACCTGTAAGAAACTCGCTGCACATCCTAAACAGTGTTTGGCGATGGCAAAGAAAATTGGCGAGAAAATAGTACACACCCTGAACTCTAGGTTTACCAAAATAAAACTTTGGGAATTAAGAACCCCATGAATGTGTGAAAATATAAATATTTTTGTCATTTGCATAAAGTACTGTGCTAAAGCCTCTAACTAAACCTTCCTGCTCCACAAATAGAAAGAAAAGGAAATCAAATATCTAAGAAAAATGAAATATTTTAACTGTGATGAAGTTTAAAATGAAATCTGTGTGTTAATATCATTTAGAAAAATATATTTACTGGTTTTAATAACGGATTTATAAATAAGTACTAATTGAAAGTTTTGTTATTGTTATAATTATTATATCCACTTTTGTATATTTACCTATCATGTTTTTCAGAGTATCTTCTTGAAATGCTGTTCTGCTTCACTTAAAATAGGAAGATCTTGAATTTCTATGAAAAAATTCTGTAAATAGTTTTTTACACACAAAAAAAAGTGAGTAGATGTTTTTATTAATTGAAATTTTTTAATGGTGTTTTTTCTTTCTTTATACTCATTATGGAATTTACATGCTTTTGATATATATTATTTTGATTTATTATTGACTTTCTATCGATAGCTGATAATATTTATTCAAGAAAAAAGCTTCCAAATGTCAGTGATACAATCAGCATTTGAATGTGTTTATAATTCATAATTAGAATATCACGATGCTCACATGAAATATGATGGAATTTGTGATTTTTCTTTTTAAATCTTAGAATGGGACTTATTTTGAAATTGTATTTAATATCCTTTATTTTATAAGAATAAGCATACTCAGAATTTTGAATATGTTGTTGTTTAAAGATAATTTGTATTAGCATTTATCTATTGTTAAAAATTGAGGAGGCCTCCAAATTTTATATATATGTATTAGTATCAGACTATTCAACAACTATGAAAAACTCGGTTACTGTTATGAATATGTTGCATTTCTCTCTTCTTGCTGCTTCATTTCATTTTTATTGAAACTGTTTACATGAGTGATCATTTATTAAATGTATTTTGATGATTAATATGTATACACAATTTTTATAAAGAATAAATATATATTCATTTAGATATTTTTTTAAACATGGAATTGATTTGGTTTAAATTGAATGACTTTTTTTTGTTAAATTATTAAGTTTCAAGTAAGTTCTATATGTTTTAGATTTAAAAAAAAAAAAAATGTTAAAGAAATAGACGAAACTTTAGGTATTTTAATTTTGTGAATAAAGGTAGTTTTCACTTCATAAATGAAACTAACAATTTCATATTATATTAATCACTATCTGCCTTCGGTGATCAGCTTGTTCCCTAGAAGAATAATTTCAGTTGAATCTTTTATGCATAATTAGATATTCATGATTCCCATAGCAAAGAAATTTTAAACTTCAAACTGTGATAGACTTTTAAACTGTGTTCATTGTCTGTATGAAATCAGTTTGTCTGTATAAATGTCCCTAAAGGGGTCGAGTAAATAACTATGTCATGTATCATCTAATTGCACGTTGTTGCAACAACTTTACTTTCTTATTCCTCTTGCAAATATGCATTTGATTTCAACATTGAAATAGCACAACACACTTTATGTCCTGCAGCATGTTAGCTGGATTTAGACATGCTGATAAAAAAAATGAAAACATAGCAACCATAATATTTCGGCTTACTGGATATATTTCCTTATATACATAATATCTCAGAGAGCTTGGTTTACAAATTTCACAAAAATTTTCATAAAATAAAATATGAATACTTCAACAATGAAAGAAAAACATGCAATTAAATATTTGTTAGAACAATGAAAACAGTTTGAATTGCGTTGCAATAATGAAAATTATTGTTGTAAATTATGCCAAAAAATATTTTTTTAAACTTATTAAAATTAGAGAAAAAAATTGTACGGTAACTTCATTGAAATCATTAAAAGATAATTTTTTTGAATTTTTAGATGGTGTAAAAGTAATTTTCATGCTATAATATTTTCGAAAGTTATCGAGGAAAAAATGCTGAAATTTTGCTTAATTTTTAGTTTAAAAAAAAAAAGGCTCCCAGATGTACATTCCCATCCTCCAAAGTACTGTTTGTGCCAAATTTCATAGCTCTAGGTTGAGCTGTTTGTCCTGTAGAGCGTCAACACATGCACATTCTCCTTTATTAATATAGAGATTAGATTTTCACTGTTATCATTCATAACATCTTGTTCTAATTCTGGTTAAAATTTTTTTGTTAAGTTATAATCTCAAATAGTTTAATATTGATGAAAGTGCCCCATCCTTTTTTTTTTTTTTTTATCAATTGGAGATTATTTTCACAGATTTGTATCGATGATGGCATGATAATTATAAATGAGGATTTTTAAATTGTCCCTAATTTTAAGTCTAGCATTTTCCTTCCTTATATAATCATTAAAAAATATTTTTAAAATTCTCTGAAATAAATAATAATACGAAATTAAATAATTAAAATATATAATTTGATTCATTTTATATTTTAATATTTTCTGGATTTCTATTCTTTCAAATGAAATTTATCTTGAAATTGATGTAAAATAATTGGAAAATATAATCTGATAACATTTACTAATAAAAGTATCAATCTCCTTTGTGCAGTAAATTTTTATAGTAGCTTTCCATCATTATTGTTAAAACACAAACAACAAAATAACAACAAGTTTTTTTGGTACAGCTTTGATATACGCCATCACTCACTTTAATTTTGTTTTGGCGACTTAACGATGCAATATTCGGTTAGGCGACAGAAAGTCGCCAATTACAAGATTATCACCAGTGATGTGGTTTATCAAAGCTGTTCTGTTTTTTAAAAATTTGTATGTATTATTATGCTGAATATGATAAAAATAAACCTGATATATAAAAAATTGGTACTTATGTATTAACGCCACCGCAGCTGAAGTTGCGCTAATGCGCCAAGATTGGCAGCACTTAAAAACCACCAAATCTGTAGCAGCTACAGATTTAGCGGTTTTTAAGTGCCACCAATTTTGGCGCATTAGCGCAACTTCAGCTGCGGTGGCGTTAATACGTAAGTACCAAAAAATTTTATAATTTTATTCCTTTAGGAAATATGATGGGTGGACCAGATGATGTAGCTTTGCATTTTTCAGATGATGCTTCTCGTACTGCAACCAAGTAATAAAATTTTTAAATATAATTTTGTATTCTCATTGTGTAATCAACAAATACTATCAATGTGATTGTTTTATGTATTCTGTCATTATCGTTCTTATAAATATTTGTTTGTGTCAATCGAAGTTTGTAGCACTTACATAAGTTGTTGTATACTATAGCATTTTGTTTTTATTTAATATAAGGAAAAATATATTAAAGCAAATTTTGTTATTATTTTTCTATGGTATGCAAACCATGTGTTGGAAAGTGAAGTAAATATTCACGAATATTAAGATAATGGTTGAATGATACTCAGGAGTTTTAATTGATCTATTCTTTACGCAAACTGCCTGGAAGTTCCATTATTGCACATTTTAAATCCTGGTAAAAATGTGTTTTTGCTTTGATCAATTTTTAATGTTTTGGTCCCCCGCATATAACCTTCCAAGCAGTTAAACTAGTATTTCCCACCATTTTTATGAAAATTATTTTTCACTTTTCAAAATAGTGGACAAATCCAATTTATGCTTTCTATCAAATTCATTTGTACATTTTATGTAAACTTCATGGGCAAAATGTTAAAATTACCAAAATCCAATTTGAAAATCAATGTCAAAAAGTCCAGTTTATTCCAGGGTTGAGGAAACTGCAGTCTTCTTGTGTTTATTATTTGAATGTACCAGTTGTAACATCAGACTAAATGAATTGCTGTTGTAATTTCAAAAATAGATTTTATTTGGTTATTTACAAGAAGTCATTGAGTCGTTCTGAAAATTTGAAGAACTTACTTTCAAGCATGAAATCTAAATCATTGACAAACCTTCACATTATGTGCAGTCTGTGCCTCGAGAAACAATACCTCGAAAAACACTGGTAAAGTCGTAATCAGTTCAGTATTTTAAATATAACACTGGAGACTGAAACTAATTCGTTACACAGTTATTTACAATTAGATTTAAAATAATATAATTGTCTGCATTATAATAATAATTACAGAACACTAACCCTTAAAAATTCTGCTCGTGCACTCTTTTGCCCAACTGCCGAAATTTAATGAGGCATTTCAGTGCAAAAAGGTTTCCTAACCCTGGTTTTTTTCCACTTTAAAACTTATTTCTTGGAGCTGAAAGATTAATTGTGAATTTTAAAAAAATAATTCTTAATTAAAGGTATATTCAGTTCAAATATCAGCTGGATAAAATAAAATGTATAATGTTAAGTTTGTTTGTTATTAAATATAAGAATGCTCCTTTTTTTCATTTACTTTTTTCCCACCCATTTATTTCTTCAATCCCTGTTTCCCTAAAGAGAAATTGAGTCTTTAGTTTTAGTTAATTTTAGATTGTGGATTCACTTGACTGAATAAAACATTTTCTGTTTTTTATCAAGTTTTTCTTTGCATGTTTTAACTGTTTTCTTGGTTCTCTTTCTTTTTGTAGTTGTTTTATTACTAATTTCTTCAGTTAAACCTTCTTTATTGTTTTCTTTTTTCTCTTGAATTCTATATTGCCACTTTATGTATAGGTGAAACAGGTGGTTATAGAGTTGTAAGTACAGCTCAAGTCAAATATTTTAGAGTTCAATTATACAAAAATTATAGTGCAATTAACGAATGGCCTTTTTTTTACTGCTCCATAAGTCATGTAACTTCTGTGCCCATTATAAATTAAAAGGACAGGTTTTGCACATCTAAAGAAAATTGGATAGAGCCTTTACCTTTAGTCTATTGCTCATATAATTGAGCTCCTTTGTAAAAAATAAAAAGGTAGCATGAAATAATTTGCTGATGCACTAAAAAGTACATCCTTTTTTGCAATTGGCTGATTTCTTCTATGCGTTATGTGATGATTTTGGTACAAAACTTGGGGTTACTTGGTTTCATATCTTTAATTATCTGTAATATATCTTAAATTAATATTTAACTAACACCTGTCTAATAAATTAAGTTTAAGAAATTCTAAAACAGTGATTCATGTTAAGCCTATCCTTATAACTACTTTACCCCATCTTATTTAAATTACTATAAAATAATATCTGTAATCAATTCAGCTTATCTGTTAATGAGGAAGTATTCTTAAGATCTATATGAAGCTTTCTGCATAGTCAATCTAATGAAAACTTAATTAAACAAAATGTAGGAGAGAAGTTAAATTGGGTATTCCAACTTCAAACTGCTACATGAACAAACAAAATGGGTGTTTTCTCCTACCAAAGTGTTGCAATTAGTATAATTTTGAATGTTAAACTTAGTTCTTAACTATTCAAAGCTAAAATAAAAAAAATACATTTATACCAATATTCATTACAAAGTTATAGCATTTTATTTGATGTATGACCACTTTACCCCACCTGACCCTACATTTCACATTTCGAAATATTTAAACTCACTGCGTCTTTGTAACTCCCACTTTTTACAATTTCCATGTTAACCTTCCAGCTGGCGCGCCTGTGCAAATTTTACAAAAACGGAATTTTTCATACCCTGTTCTCACATTCGGAGTCAAAACTGTCTGAAGATCATTGCTATTCCTTCATGCGACTCCTATCTTCAGTATTAAATGGATTTATCTGAGTTTTAAGGTGATTTCTTACTGTTCTGTGCTTCTGTCGTAAAGTTTATGCCACGCATCTGTTCGTGTAATTTGATAATTTTTTTCACATCTTAACTCTTCAGTTTGGTAATTATATGTCCAGCGCACATTACAGCGATTTAATATTTCATTTCACATTGTCCAAAATATTTAATATGTTATAAGCCTGCCAATATTCCACAAAGCTGAAGAATTTTCTTGAAAAACCTCAGTCTTATGAAAACACCTCCCTACTTGAGCCCAAAGAATCTGATCATTGCCATATGACATTAGCATATCTTTAAGTCTAAATTGTACATCACAACCTGAAAAAGCAAGTGAACATCAACCAGCACTGAGAAGAAGAGCTTGTGTTTGAAAGAAAGAAAACGATCATCAAAATCCATGAAATGCAGTAGGTGCAACATATATATGTAACAACATTTCCATTGATGTTGTGTTTATCCAAATTCAAAAAAGATGCAGTCGTTTAAGGCCAAAACAGTTTATTCCAGAAGTAAGGCATAATCAAATTAGTTGTAGAGTACTCTATGATAAAGAGTTTTAAAAGATTACTGAAATAATAAAGCCATGGCCAGGAGTAAAGAATTATGCCTAAAACGGTGTGAGTTGCATAGTGCATTACATGATTGAAAAAAAAGGAAGTTGCACCATCGCAGAGAGATTAAGTAGTATTGTAGAAAGAGGGGAATCCCCTAGAGTGTTAGAGCAATTGAAACTGGATTTCAGCGAGTTAAAGTGACAGTTAATTGTGTGCTAGAGCTTAAGTAGAAATAATTTTATGAATTAAATTTTGATTAGCATTTTGAAAATTATCGAAGTGTTAATTTATTACATATATACTTGCAAGCGGCACTCTCTAACAAAAGTTCGATGCTTCGAATGCAAGGACAATGATTAGAAATTATGAAGAAAGTCTTTGTTGTACAATCTTAGTGTAATCTCAATCTTTGTATTATAATCTTTTTCATTATATATTGATTAATACCTTTTTTACAAAATATTATTAAAACTCATTACTTTCTCTGTTTTCAGTATAATTTTATATTTTGCAGATAATATTAAAATTAATTTTCACTCTTGATGAAAAGATTTGCTATTCTGATGTGTCTGTTATTACTATTATGAAATAACTTACAATTGCCATAGTAAAAATTAAGATTATTGTGTCATAAAAAGTAAGACATGCGCCTGCTCGTGTAAAAAATTATAGTGTGCCTGCTGGAAGGTTAAAACAAAGGTAGATTCCTTTACGTTAATGTTACAAAAGTCATGAAATATTACATATTGATCAATACAGACATAGCCAATGACTTTATTGTTTCTACACATTGCAGTATTTACGCTGTCATTCTGTTTTCATGTCATTTGATTTTTTGCTATATCAAGGTTTTATCATTCCATTTTTCATTCCAAAAAGTTATGATAGATTTATCGGTCAGTACATTGGTCAATTTTTTTATATCTCGATACATAATCATTCAACAGGCAGGAATCATAAAGAAATAAACATCTCAGCAGTGCAAATATCTCCTAGATAACATTAAGCCAGCCTATCTGATACAGTAGCAAGAAATTGACTCT
The DNA here is from genome assembly GCA_013235015.1 of Araneus ventricosus. Taxonomy (NCBI): domain Eukaryota; kingdom Metazoa; phylum Arthropoda; class Arachnida; order Araneae; family Araneidae; genus Araneus; species Araneus ventricosus. Next base: position 24,080 of record BGPR01011809.1, read on the forward strand.
TGGCACGAATGAAGAAAGACTCTAGATTCAAAAATTAATTTATTTAATCTAGGTTACAATATAATTGTGCGGACATTACTTTGTCATATGGTAAAACCACTTGACATGATACACTTAAACACTACTAAAATGGGCTCATTTAGAGAACCCCCTGGTTACAGAGATAATAGTCACTAAATTCTTAACATATAAGAGAATAAAAATTATTAAACATTGTGAGTGGCAAATTGAATAAGTGTTTTTAAAGCTTAGGATATGAATGCAGCCAATTTGAACAGCAAATTTAAATCTCCGTCGACGGTTAAAACCAAATACTCAGGCAGAAAATCCCAAACAATTTTAAAGTTAAGCAGATATTTTTCAATAGCAAAAAAGGATAAAGGGAACTCTTATTTAATTACTCTTATTTTTGGCTACTTTATTTTGATTTTATTAAACAAATCATGGTCCCGCCATGTTTAGTTAAATATCAAATTAAAGTATTCTGTCAAAAAAACCTATTATCAAATTAACTAATAAAATTATTTGATTAATTAAAAATAACCATCTACTTAATTAAAGTTAAAAATTTAATTGTTACAAAACTCCACTAAAACCTTTTTTATGGCTTATACTATATGCCAGCAATCTTTATCTTATGATTATCTAATAATTATATTAATTTAAATAAAAGTCACTGTGGCTATGTATGTATGTTCCACATCTCCTCCTAAACCACTGGACTGATCTCAATCAAACTTTTCAAACTCTTTATTTAAGAAAAGAGAAAGGTCACCTTCAACTTTTCAAAGCCTAAAGCCTAAAAGATGCTTAAAATTTCACAAAATTTTAATCCGGAGCAAAGCCAGGTGTATCAATTAACAGTTATAATTAACAAAATTTAACAAAGATATTAACTATAAATTAATTAGTCATAAATTAATTATATATTATACCGTATAAAAAGTGAAGGTGAATGCGGTTGATGGGAACTCATAACTTCTAAATAATTCTTGCTGTCAAAAAACTTTCAATATAAAAGTAGTTTGTTATGATATGGTGATAATTCCCCTAATTGAAATTTTCTTTTTCTCTTCAATCTTAACGAAGCTATGGGGAAATGATAAATTGGGGGGGGGGGCTATTAAATATCGCTTTTCAGCTCATAACTTTTAAGCAATTCTAGCAGACAAAAAACTTTTAGTATAAAAGTTGTTCGTTATCATAAGGTGATAATTCGCCTAATTGAAAATTTTTTCCCTATCTTTAGTCGTAACAGAGCTATGGGGAAATGATAAGTTGGGGAGGGGATTGAAAATGGCTTTTTAGCTCATAACTTCTAAGAAATTGTGGCTATCAAAAAAGTTTCAATACAAAAGTTGTTTGTTGTGATAAGGCAATAATTCGCCTAATTTGAATTTTCTTTCTATCTTGAATCGTAAGGGAATTATGGGAATATGAAATTTTCAGACATGACACATTTCCGCGGAAACGCGGATTTCCGCTTTTTTGGTATCGGATTTTATCATTCTTAATTTTCTTATATATAATAATTCTACAATATTTTTAATATCTCAAGCACTTTTTGTATAAATTTATTTATTTTATTGTTCAATTAATTATATATATTTTGCTTCTCGGTATTTTTGTTTGGCACAGCTCATTATTTATGAAGTTCAGCTTTTTTTGTTCTGAGCCTGTGTCATGTCTGAATTTTCAGTCCCCCACCATTTCCACCCCCTTTGAGCTGGTTAGCCCATCTGCGAACTCTGCCGAGATTTTCATCCTCCTTACAACATATCCGTCGCCAGTTAAAATCTAATCAAAATTACTCTAGTTATCGTGTTTACAGAATAACACGGGCCAAAGCGTTATGCATATACTTTTCTACTAATAATAATAAGGAAAAGAACATTTTGCCCTCTATTCTCATAATTATTGGAGCTACAAGAATGAAAGGGGGTGGAAGAAACTGCAAATGACGAGAGCTTTCCAACGAGGGGTAACATGCATAGGTTAAAACGTATTTTAAGTTAGGGGGAGATGAGGGGAAGGGTGGGAAAATCACTTTTCAGCTCATAACTTCTAAGCAATTGTAGCTATCGAAAAAGTTTAAATGCAAAAATTGTTCGTTTTGATAAGTCAAGAATTCGCCTAATTTGAATTTTCTTTCCATTTTCAATTGTAAAGGAATTATGGGAAAATGAAAATTTCCACCCCCCACCATTTCCACCCCCTTTGAGCTGGATAGCCCATCTACGAACTCGACCGAGATTTTCACTATCTTTTCAACATAGCCCAAGCTGGTTAAATTTACATTAAAATTACTCCAGTTATCGTGTTCACAAGATAACATGGGAAAAAGCGTTTTATATATATATATAAACTTTTTAACGAAGGGTGGTTTTGGGTTCTAGGGGTCATGATCGGTGAAGATCTGCAGAAATTTTCCGAAAGTCGTGTCATGAGAACCATTGCAATAGGTAGAGTTCCTATAAGGAATCTACCTAATATGATGCTTTTGCACACAAGATTTTCTGTCATGGCCAGGCAATGTTTATCTTTTTTTTAATGATCTACATAATCTTATTTAAGAAAATCTAAATTGAAATAAAGTATTTTTTGGTTCTATAACTGCCTTCTCCTTTTCAAGATCATCTACATTTCACCTGTCAGACTATCGCTAATAGCCCAGTGGTTAGGTAGTTGGATTCGGAATTAATTAGGGGAAAGCTAAAAATTGTTTTAATCCCTTCGGTTTAGGTCTGGAATGAACATACTAAGTTTTCCCCCTCCTGCTAGGTGAGCTTTAGCCACTGCATGCAGATTTGTAGTCAGAAAATAGGACTTTTTTCAATAATCGATCAATATCTCAAACATAACTCATGATATCGGAAACATTGAAATACAAAAGTTGTAGAGTTTGAAATTCTGAATAAAGTGAATACCAATACTTATTACATTCAATGAAAATTAAGCTCATAACTGTGCTTCAAAGTTTTGCCTAAATCTCTAATCAAGCACTTGAAGCGAGAACGAACCAAGTTATCGCTTCACCCTGCCTCCAATTATTATATATACATTTTAAATTTGTTCAGGATGCTTTTGTAAATATTTCAATTCTTTATTTAGTATATTTTGAGGGTAAACCCCACTGTTGTTATGATTTAACAAAGGAAAATGTCGCACAAAAATTTCAACATTGGCTGAGAGCATAATGAAAAACAATGACTTTCATCTAAATCCTTATTATTGAAGAGATATTAAATAGATAAAGTTTTAGATAAATTTGAATTTTTTAGATGTTGAAAGTGAGTCATAATCATTAATGAGGGTTTTCTTACTGCCACTTTTCTCCACTTGCAATGTTTGACATTCTTCCTCCAAGTCAACTTCTGAAATTATCTCCTCTATCCTGATATCGATTTCAGCCTCTTGGTTAGCTGAGTTTGTAATGATGTTATCATCTTCTGGAGCATTGGTACAGCTTTGCACTTTACAGCGATAGCAAATTGTAGATCATTTAATGCTAGATTTCCTACAGGTACAAGTCAAATTACACCCTTTTGCGCACTTGTAAGATAACATAGAGAGAAAGGCTGGAGGAGCTGGTTCCTTGTGGAGGTAACTGGGAACAAGCCATGTTTGGTTTCTTTCCAACCCCAATCTAAGGGGCTTTTGGCAAATCCACTCCAAAGTTGAACCTGTAGGTATGCCCGGAGAGAGTGTTCATGTGTAGCTGCTGTAGTGGGAAATTGAAATTATTTTTTTTACTTGAGATTTTTGAAGAAATTTAAATCTCAGTTCTTTACTGTTCTTTCCCCTTACATTGCTATCAAAAGTTTCTGTCCTGATTCATCTATGTCATCCGGGAATGCATTTTCATCACAGAAAATGTTGACAACTTTTTGCAGTTCAGTGCTGTTCAGAACATTCATAAATTTCTTCTTCCCATGCCTGAAAAGAACAGATGTGGTATCGCAACCACTGAATGCAAGAAGAAACAAAATATTTTCCCTTATTGTGTGGAGCAATGCTCAGGGTTGCTGTACAATATAAAGCATCTCCTGCCTTACCTCTTCCAGGCTTTAAGAAGAAAAAAATGTTTTTGTAATTAGTGGATGCTGTCATTATAACAAAAAGGTCGACATCTTCACCAACAACCACAACAAATTGTGACTTTTTTTCTATTTCCAAAGCACTTTTGAATATTAGATAATCAGCATCTTCCTGAGCTTACTTCACAACAAAACCTTCTTTTTTAAACTTAACACGTAACATATTTATAAGCCTTTCTTGTTCTTATTATTTGATAAAAATTTCTCTTGGGTCATGATGACTGACATCGATTCACCAAACATAACATAACCTGCTGTGTGTTTCTTTGTTCGTCTGATACGTTCTACTGATTTTGTACTTTTCGCTACATCTTAGTGGCAACCATAAAAAACTACCGAAGTCCCTCATTGAAGTGCTTTTTGGCATATTCAACATATTTCTTCACGATGAAAGAAAATGATTCCTTTGCCTGCCACAACACATGATGTAACAGAAATCCGCTGTCAACCACATAACATGCTAAAGTTAAATGCATGTCAGTAGCAGTAAGAAAATGAATCATAAAATACTGACTAGCGGATTTTTCGCAGTCCTCCTTCATCAAACAGTGATAATGGAAAAGGAGCCAGCTCAAATTCAAAATATTTCTGTAACTCTGCATCAGACTTCTTTAGGAGAGAGATTCTTCTGAAATTATGTCAGGATTAACAGGAATAAATTCATCATGAACTTTCACCTTGGAAGTGAAACAATGAATAAGCATTACTTGGCTTTTCCGTTTAAATTAAATTCTGTTTAATTTTTCTCTAGTTCGAAAGCTAACAATTTAAAAACAATTGTTTTCAGAGCAAATGTGATAAAGCTATTGTTTTAAAGCTAATAGAATGCATGGTTATGTTGTTGCATTTGAGAAATTCCGGAAGGCAAAAAAATGTCTTTTCATTTATTTCCAAAAGATCCTGATGTTTGGAAACTTTGGATTTATAGATGCAAAAGAAAAGACCTCTTTAATCTCTATCTGAAGATCTTAAATATCTCTTAAACATTTCATATTTTGATTCCTTCTTGATGTGTGACTCTTAAACAATGTTTCCACAAAAAAACAGACTTATAAAAAGTTTTTCTGTTGCATGATATTCATTCCGTTACGTATCATTGGGACTAAGTGATGTGCTCCGAAAGTGATGTCATCAACGCATCCGCTCTCTGTGTCTGTATTTTAACTATGAACAGACGATATGGACACATGTTTCCCAGATGGGTAAATATTCGCTAATCAGCCACAACAGTAACAATGTCACTTGTACAATGCAACTTACTTACTTGAAAGATAGCTGGGAATTCTCATTCCTTCAGGGTTTTTCTTTAAAGTTAGTTGTATATTATACTTCTCCTTTCTTGGCAATTTCGTTTATGGTTATTTTTTATTGAAATAATTTTTTTTTATTTCAAGCGCAGTTTATAATTTTGGAAGATTTATTTCACAAAATAACTGGTATTTATTTAAAATGCCATGAATACCTGAATGCAGGAGAAGCTTTGAGTTATTTTGAAGAACCCCCATGTGTTGAAAAGTTGTTTTGCTTTAGGCAAAACTTTGAAGCACAGTTGTGAGCTTAATTTTATTGAATATATTAAGTGTTGGTACTCACTTTATTCAGAATTTCAAGCTCTACAACTCTTGTATTTCAATGTTTCTGATATCATGAGTTGTGTTTGAGATATTGTTCGATTATTGAAAAAAGTCCTATTTTCTGACTACAAATCTGCACGCAGTGGCTAAAGCTCACCTAGCAGGAGGGGGGAAACTTAATATGTTCATTGCAGACCTAAACTAAAGGTATTAAAACAATTTCCAGCTTTCCCCTAATTAATTCCGAATTCGGCCTTTTTTAACGACCCAACCACTGGGCTATATATATAAATTTCGGTTTTATAGATTTTTAACTTACTTATGTTAGAATCCAGGCTTTTCAGTAATACATTAAAGAAATGTATGAACTTAATGAACAATTTAAGAAAAATTGAAATTGAGTTTTAGTATTTATTATTAGCTGCTGTTCCTAAATTGTCTGTAATAGAGCTTTTTCAAAAGTTTTTCTGCTATTAGAGCTAGTTCTCCTAAGAAATAAACTGTAATAATCAAACATCTTATCCAGCCTTTCATCTAAACAGACTTCTAACTGATGTACATTAATATAAGTTTTTGCCATTGGAACACAAAAAGGGGAATTAGATATGTGATAAAGATTACGTAATAAATTTGCTGTTTAAGTTGAATGTTTAAAATCTCGGGCAGATAATTTTTCTTTAACATCATTTTTTCAAAACTAGTTTTACAAAAATAATTTTAGAACCTTTATATATTCTTTAAATTTAAAATTGATTGAAATAATTTAATTCTAACTATGTAAAACTATGATTATATTAGCTGACATATGTGTTTGGGTGTAATAAAATTGTTTTAAATTATTTATAATTAAATATCAAAATTAGTGTTTAAATTCTTTCTACTTATTATTACTATTTGCTTACTTTTCCACTCTCAGAGTTCAATGACTTACGAAAATGCACAAAAAGGTAGTAAAAATTTTTTTAAAGAAAAAGGCATAAAATGAATCCAAATGAAGAGACACAGGTCTGAGCTGCAAAATACCCCAATAATCCATTCACTGAGAAGAAAATCTGAAGTGAAAAAGCAACTCTTTCTTCCTTTAACTTAGACGGGTTATGGGCTGAAAGTCAACACAGCTCTGGCAGGAGCCAGCTGAATGAAAAAAAATATGCTCTGTTTAATATATTTTTTCTTTTTTTCTTAACTCTCACACAAGTTGCAATCTCATTGGCGGTTTATGAGTTTCAGTTCGTGTTGCGATGATAGATTCAAGCAAATAATAAAATTTTTAGAGTATTTCAATAAAAATTGTATTTAATATGTTTTAGCTTAAAAATAAATTTTCTGTATATGAGTTATTTGATATTCGTTTTTGAAAGAGTGTTATCGAGTGAACTGGGCAAGAAGGGAAGTCTATGTGGAGCTCAGATTATTTCGTCAGAGAAATCGTCACATCAACATTCACTTTCATTTTTGTTAGTAAAACTAATAGAAAATGTCATATGCTGGTTATTTACTTTGTTTGAAAAGCAGGAAATTTCACATTTGGATTTGGAATTTAAAAAAATTGGCCTACTTAGAGATAAAGTAGCTTTTAAAATTGTATTCTCTTGATAAATATTTTTTGCAGCCCTCCTCGTTTCTGACCTCACAAGCTGCCACTGTTTATAACATTTAAGCACTTCATAACGGGTTTTGCACACGAGAATCGCATCATTTACTCTTGAGATTATCATTTCCTATTAAAGTTTTGTAATAAGTAATTTTTATAAGTTGTGAGAAATTTTATAAATAATTAAATATGCATATTTTTTTCTTTCTTTTTAGGCATCCACTTGCAGTATGCTTTCACTTGGCATTCCGAGCACTCGCTCTTTTGGTGTATTTAATGTGTGGTTGGTTCAGCAACAGTTTTATATCGTGTTTTGTAACTATAATTATATTCTTATCCCTGGATTTCTGGACTGTTAAAAATGTCACTGGCCGTCTGCTGGTAGGACTGCGGTGGTGGAATTATGTGGATGACGAGGGGAAAAGTCACTGGGTTTTTGAATCAAGAAAGGTATGCAGTAGTATTATATATTTCTCTTTTATTAAATTGATTGTGCCTGTCATATAAGATTGTGTTGTAAATAATTTACCTGAATCAAATATTACCTTGTAACAGAGGTTCCCAACTTATGGTACGTGTACTCCTGGGGGTACACGAAGGACCACTTGGGGTACGTTAACTCAAAGTCGGTAATGGCGGTCACAAGAAAACATGAGGAATTAGAAATGTTACAGAATTTTGTTTCCAGAAGTCCGTATAAAATGTAAAAGTTGTGCAAGTCCTAACCTTACCCTCAAAATAAGTAAAAAGGAAAGTGTGATTTTTAGCTATCCTTAATGTGAAATTATTACAAGACCAATTTTATCTGTTTTGATGTTCAACTAATACTATAGTAAAAATAGAATTAAATGTAAAATCAAAAATAAGTCATGCAAATGTTATAAATTCCAGTAATTTGACTCTTAAGCTTACCAAGGTCCTTAACATTATTGATAAAAATTACTTTGTATAGACAAATGGTTCTAAGGGGAATATGACAGTAGGGAGCACGCGAAAATAAAAAGACTAATCAAGAGGTACGCGAGGGAAGAAAGGTTGGGAACCCCTGTCTTATAACATTGTCCCGTGTCCACTCAACCGGTTCAGTTGCCGTAATGGCATCAGGCACAGGGACACAGGGCGGCGTTCTGTCTTATAATATCAGAATTCTAGAATATTATTATTAAATATGTGGATATTAGTTGCCTGTTTTCTGAATAATTTTTTCAAATATTTTGCTTTCAGTTTTTTTTTTTTTGTTGTTACTGTATATTTAAAATTCAGGGTAGTCATAAATTATTCAACCCATTTCAAAATTTAATAATAAAAAAAACTAATAATGTTGTGGCTATATTTTTTCCTTAAATGAGAGAGCAAATAATTTTTTTTTTCAAAGTGGTGTCATTCTAAATTTGTTCCAGCGAGAAATTTCTTACACAATGGCTACCGATCAGCAGAAGCCGATGCGCGTTTCCTGATTTCCGTTTTTAGTTTTTCCTGAATTTCTTAAAAAGTTAAAGAGCGTAAAATTCCCTACAAATACAGGATTTTATTTTTCTTCTACCTTTAAAAGTTTCGCAGATAATGGCTCTCAAAAATGGGAGATCTAGACCATTGTAATGGTGTGTTCCCTATCTGAAAAAACTTTTTAAAATTTGCTCTCATTTAAAAAAAAAAAAAACATAGTTGTAACATTATAAGTTTTTTTTAAATTAATTTTTGAAATGGGTCCAATATTTTATGACCACCTTGTATGTTTTTTTATTAATCTCTTAATTATCAAGAGCATATATATATAACCTTGCTGGGTCTATGCATTTAACTGCCACGGGGGGCATATATATTTGCCTTTACCAAATACTACCATCTCTAATTTGCTGCTGCCACTGTTTTAGAATGCAAGAAATTGACTTTGAACAAGGGTTTGTCTGGGATAATTCCATGTCTTAGAATACAGGAGAGGGATATTACTGTAAAGTTGATAAAAAAAGTGGATCATGTGATGCTGGAACATGAAGAGTTCATAGGCAATTAAGAGATAAAATACCAGGAAAAAGGAAGTCCTGAAATGATATTAATCATCATAATATCAGATTAATTTTTATATTAAATATCAAATAAAATGATCTTTTCTTTAGTTTATTTAATTATTTCATCTGAATTGCACCTGGGTTTTTTTAATAGCTTGAGCACATTTGTTGTATTATAATTAACATCTCACTTTTTTCAAGGAAAGTAAAAATGTTTCCTTTGTTTGAAATTTTAAAACAACATTTGAAGACTTGCTTTTTCCATGTATGAAAGAACTTGGCAATTTTTCTCATGCTAGAATCTCCTCCCTATAGGTTTTTTTTTTTTTTTTGAAGGATATTCAGATTATATAAAAGCATTTTCCTGTAATTTATTCATACTTTCTGATCAACTGATATTTGTCAGATTGCTACATAATTATAAACCTACTTTAAATTTTCATTAGTTTACAGATTACACCGAAAATGCCTGCTTTCATCCCATTTAAAATGTGATAAAAAAAAGTAAACATATTTATAAATTTTTTTGCATAAATATGGTATTGTCTTAAAATTTTGTAAGAGTTTTATGCCTAAACTATCATGGAATCACTACTTGCTAGTGTAATTTTAAACAAATTTCATATATTCATGTTCTGTTAATTTTTATTAAAAAAAATTCAGTCATTTTTTTTCTCCACCTGATTTAATTCTTTTGCATTATTCATCCTTTTATAATCTTCACATTTATTTATATAATGACTAATAACTTGCAAGTCATACCCTAAAAATTTATTCTTTGTCTTATGTCTATTATAAGTTTCAGAATTATCATTATTTTTATATATTACTAGCCGCCTTTGGCAACCAGCTTGATTGCTGGAAATAAAATTTCAACTGAATCTCTTATGCTTATTTTTATATTCATGGTTCCCTTAACAAAGTAGTTTTAAAATTCAAATAGCTATAGACATTTAACCCATGTCCTTTTCGCAGCCTTGCACTTGTTCTGTTCCTTGTCTACATTAATGTAAACTATGCATTTGATTTCAACATTAACTTGATGCAGTACATTTTACTTCCAGCATCACGCTAATTGGCTTAAAGCATGCTGATAAAAAGAATTAAAACATAGCAACAATAATCTTTCAGTTTACTGGATTATTTCATTATACGCTTTCCATCTTGAGGACTTCATTTACAAATTTCACAGAAAAATTGATCAAATAAAAGAAGAAATTAAAATCCAAAGGATATTTTCTAAGCTTTAAACAATGGAAGAGAAACATGCAATTAAATACTTGTTTAAACAATGAAAAGTATTATTGTAAATTATGCCAACAAGTATTTTTGAAAGGTATTAAAATTATAGAAAAAATCGTACAACTTTATTGATATCATTGAAAAAATAATTTTTTGTGTGTGTGCTTTCAGATGGTGTAAAAATGATTTTTGTGCTGTAGTATTTTCGAAAGTTATTAAGGAAAAACGCCAAACTTTTGCTTATTTTTTAATTAATTAAAAATCTATTTAAAATTTCAAAAAAACTGCTCCCAGGTGCACATTCCCACCCTCCAAAGAATGTTCATGCCAAATTTCGTAGCTCTAAGTCCACTGGTCTGCCCTGTAGAGTGCCAACACACACACATTCTTAGTATTAATAAAGATTACAATAAACAAAAAAAATCACTTATTGTGTATCTTATATCTATAATGAGTTTCTGAATTATCATTACTTTTATATATTGTTACAATAATCGTTTTATTATCATTGTTAAATATTTTTAAAGTTTATGTGTAGTGAATATATAAATTTTATTTTCATGTACCTATTTACTGGAGGGTAATCATTTTCAATATGTTACTAGAATGTCTTAGATTGCTTCAGTGTGATTTTTGTGTGTATGGTGACATTGGAATTGCTGTAAATTTCTATCTTTACTTCAAACTTTTGTTTGTTGTAATTTGATTTTGCTTGTTTTGTTTTGTATAGCAAAATTCTTGTGTTCTCTTAATATATAAGCTGTGTTTGTGAATAATAAAACTGATGTTATCATTTTGTTGATGTTACTTGAAGAGAGTACTTGCTTTGGAAGTGTTCAGTCAACCAATATTTTTGGTGTTGTTTTCTGCCATTTTTTTAAAACTAATTTGAAACATTATTTTAAGCCTTATCAAATCTATGTTGTGCAATTACTGTTGTTTTGTATTTTAAAGTAAGTTGCTATTTTTTTCTGTTTGATATGTAGGATGAAGATATTACATTAGTTGACACTGCAGAAGCACAAATATTTTGGCTTGCTTTGGTTCTAACACCTGTGGTGTGGTTTCTTTTGTTGTTTGTTAGTTTTTTCAGGTTAAATGTCAAATGGTTTGTAAGTATGGCTAGATTGGTTTTTTTTTTCTTCTTCTTTCTTTTCTTTCTTAAGTTATTTAGTTTGTATTGGCATTGTTGACCCTCTGTTAGGCATGGGCCATCTTTCAGATTACATGAATTTAATTTGTGTTCCTCATTTATATTAATTGACAGTAGTTTCTTACTCTTTTATCTACCTTCATAGACCTTCAAAGAGTGTGAATTGAATGCCTCAATTGCCAAATCGGTTAACACTACTCTCTGATTTTTTAAAAATTTTAGTGTCAAAACATTTGATTGACGCCTAAGTGTTTCAAAATATTAAGGATTAACACCACTAAATGACGAAAAAGTTTTTTTAGCCATTGTATAATAAATAATTTATTGCAGAAGCCAATCTGATTAACTCCATACTCTAATGTCAATCGTTGCTAATTGCATTATTGCGCAATAAAAATTTAGTTTAAAAACTTATTAATGCAGTGATATTGTCTTAAAAGGTACTGCTTTTTCTGTTGTTGTTGTCATTTGTTGTTTTATCCATCTTCTTCTTCTTGGGTTAAATAATAATAAGTTATTTATACCACAACACCTCCTCCTTAAGAATGATCTCTACGTATGTGAATTTTATTTGCTTTAATGTCGGATTTACCCTTTGAAAGGTTGTCTCAATTTTGTGTCTTCCCAACTGACACATGCTCATTTGGTCTATTTCTGTTTTAAATACATTTCTATATTTTTCATAAATACGATGTTGGATTTCGATACAGGATAGGTTATTTGATATAGATGAGACAGTGGGCACTATAAACTGTGTATTATGATGGACTTGTTGAAATTCATTCCTCCCATGGAACATGATTATTATAAAATATTAAGGACAAGTTGACATGACAGGAGCTCAAATACAGCTGACGAAGAAGTCATCATTATATTGCTGATGAATCAATTTAAACAAAGTAATGATAGTAACAGTATAACAGAACAGTTATTACTCATTTTTGCTAAAATCTTCAATAAAAAATGTACATAATGAAGTTTTTCTGTAGTAAAAAAAAATAATTCGAGCATTGAATTTGATTTAATACTTTTCTTTTACTTGTCAAATTGATTATCTCCCTTATTTGCACAAAAATTGTAGTAATAATAATGATTACTCCAAGGATGTTCTATCTTATACTTTTTATATGTCGTTAGATAAAAGATATATCTGAAGTAATACAGTCTATGACGTTTGTTTGAATTTATAATTTAGAAGGAATTTTAAAAAACAATGTATACTATTACATCACATTTCTCTACCTTTTGTTCTATGGAGTTAATTGATTTTGCAAGTGAGGCATTCAATTACAGTGTTTTTGCTTAAATCATCTTCAAAAGTTGGAAACCGTAATTCCTATTTCTCAAATCACTGTGCCCACAGTTTTACTTTTTTTTCTCTCTGTCTCTGTTTTATTTACATATTTTAAATTGGGTGCAATTGTTATTGTTTAATACAAAATAGGTGCAACTTGTTTTGTAAATTTTCTTCAGTAATCGGGAATAATTGTCTAAAATCAGTTCGATTAATGGTATCATGATGGCCTCTAAAAAGTACAATCTTTGCAATGAGTGAAAATTGCAAAACTTCAGGATGCTTTTACAGCATTGTGGAAATAAAATATGTTCAAAAATAAATATAAATATTGTCTTATAAAAATCAAAGATTAAGATATAGATTTTTTTTAAAAAAGCATGTTATGTGAGAGATCGCCATGTCTAATGAAGGGTCAGTAAGTAATATAATTTCTATTCTATAATTTTTATAGTTCTTTCCCTTCAGTTTTCCTCCATTACTTCATTTTCTTTTACCTTATTTTGAATTTTAACACGTAGCTCTTTGATGTTTCAGATTGTAGTCATTGTAGCATTAATTTTAAATGGAGCCAATTTGTATGGTTACTTGAGATGTAAAGTCAAAGGCACAGACAAGTTTTCATCTGCCATTTCCAGTATGATGGGAAAACAAATGATCAGTAGTGTAAGTATTGCAAGTCTTTCATATTCTAAACTTCATTGCCTTATGTTCTTAACTAGCATTTTTATTAAAATTAAGAGTTGGTTCTTTGTTTAAAAGTTTTGGAATTATTATTTTATATAAATTCTTCAAAAACCCTTAAAACAAGTGATTTGATCATGTGTTTGCTTTTTTTTTTAATGTCAAGTTTCAGATGAGGCTCATTGTATAATTATGTTCTGTTTTAGAGACATTTTAGTAAACACTAGCAGTACGTGCACAGTGTTGCCTATGGAATCAGCACTTGAATAAAATGGGGGGGGGGGGGGCTGCACACAATAACTAAAAAATTTTTCTTAATCAAATCAAAACAAAAGATACACATTATTGATTTTCCCACTTATTTTTCTTTGCAATAATGACATTCATCAAAACAGGAATGTATATAGTATTGAGATGACGATGACGTGAATGTAATGACATCACCTGCCGGAAGGAATCGAATTGTAGAAATGCATGCTGGAAATGAAAGCATATGATGTCACCTGCCGCGAGGAAGGTCACACACCAGCCAATGAAATAGCAACAATGCATTCCGGTGAAACTCTTGCTGTTAAATCTCGCTAGCAAAAAAACTGTTTGAACTGATCAGGGAAAAATTAATTTTAAAAAAGGGAATAAGATATTTTAACCATTCTTGTTTAAGATATTTTAACCGTTCTTGTTTTAAATCCGACAGAAATGTTCCAATTTTAAGTTGAAAAAAAATGTAAATTGTAGAGATGTTAGATGCAAGAATTTGAAGAAATCCTTATTAAAAATTACCATAAAAATGACTGTTTTTCAAAAATTTCTCTAAATTCAGTAAATTATGTTAGAAATTTTCAAAACTAACTTCATTAGAACAGAAATCGTGTGCTCTTTCTGATGGTTTATCTATTTTTTCGAAAAATTATTCAAAACCATTCTATTGAAAAATTAGTGCGAAAAATCAACCAAAACAACACAAAACATTAAATAAAACATTTTCTAGATTAAATTTTAAAATTCCAGCTTCGAGGTGCATTGAGTCACCATTAAGACTACCTGTGTGCCAAATTTCTCTGGACATCGCATACACACAAACATTGCCTTTTATAAATATAGATAATTTGATATTCAATGGAAAACACTTTTAATTTTCTTACAAATTGTGTATTTAGAGTAGCAACAAATAAGTACTTCAAAATCCTGGTGTAATTTTTTCCTGAATTCCTTCTGTCTTAATATAATCGAATTGGCATGGGAAGAAGCAGTCATAACCTCCAATAATTTGCTACTGTAATTTTTAAAAAAAATTATCTTATCCTATTGGAACTCCGAGTAAATACTTTATTCTAAACTCATTACTTAGTTTTGTCAGCATAATCTCGTATTGCAGTTTGTTTTAAAACAAGCTTTTATTGTATTATGTAATGCAAAATAAGATTTGTTTGGTAGCTTTATGTAAAATAACTTTCTAACTCTATTCTTATATCGAATATTTCTCGATTAAAGAATAGACTGAAATTCTTCGAATAATGTTTACTTTCTATAATGGTGCGAACTAAGACATTACTCATTGCCTTTGCTTATATTAACATTTGATTAACTATTGTATGGTATTATTCGCCACATTTTTACTATTTTATTAGTAGTATTTGTTCCTGTAAGTTAGCTGCAACTGTTTTTTTTTTATGCTATATGATTTTTTTATCTGTACTGTGTTCTTTTCTATTTTTATTTAAACTTTTTAATAATACATCAAGTAATTATGTCATATATGAGAGTGAATATATTAATTTTAAAATTCACTATAGTCATAATTAAGGCTATTCAATTTTAGTGTATACTTTATGTAGTAGCAGTGGCTACTCGTAAGCTCAGAAATGAGGAGGGCTGCAAAAAAATGTTTATCAAGATAATACAATTTTAAAAGCTACTTTATCTCCAAGTAGGCCAATTTTTTTCATTCCAAATCCAGATGTGAAAATTCCTGCTTTTCAAACAAAGTAAATAACCAGCATATGACATTTTCAATTAGTTTTACTAACAAAAATTAAAGTGAATATTGATGTGACGATTCCTCTGACGAAAAAAAAAATATTGATCGGAGCTCCACATATACACTTCCCTCCTTGCCCAGTTCACTCGATAACACTCTTTCAAAAATGAATATCAAATAACTCATATACAGAAAATTTATTTTTAAGCTAAAACAATATTAAATACATTTTTTACTGAAATACTCTAAAAATTTGAAAGTTTTAGAATAGTATTATTTGCTTGAATCGATCGTCCCAACATGAACCGAAACTAATAAACAGCCAATGAGATTGCAACTTGTGTGAGAGTGAGGAAAAAAGGAAAAATATATTAAAAAGAGCATCTTTCTTCTGTTCAGCTGGCTCCTGTGCCAGCCAGAGCTGTGTTGTCTTTCAGCCCATCTAAGCTAAAGGAAGAAAAAGTTGCCTTTTCACTCCGGATTTTCTGTTCAGTGAACAGATTTCGGGGGGCAGATTATTTTGCAGTTCATACCTGCATCTCTCTCCGCTTGGATTCATTTTATACCTTTTTTCAATTTTTGATTACTTTTTTTTTTTTGCATTTTCGTAAGTCATTGAACTCTGAGAGTGGAAAAGTAAGCAAATAATATTCAAAACGAAAAATACAAGTTTGAAAAATAATTTCAGTGGGTGCTGCAGCTCTGCAGCCCTAATGGACGAGCCGCTACTGTGTAGCAGTAGCCCTTGATTAGAAACAACCTCTTTGATTTTGTTTGACAGAACTGTTTGTGGCCAGCAGTTAATTGTATGCTAAGGTTGGGATTTATTGTGCAGCCTACATTCAGTCCTTTACTGACCTGTCACCTACAATAGTTTGTTTTGTACTAAGTAAAATTAGTTGTACTTTGAACTTTCCAAATTGCTGCATTATTATATAAATAATTCCTTGAATCTATTATTTGTTGTTCTGTTTAAGTTGACGTATTCCACACACTTCATTTGATATCTACACACTATTTTTACACCAAAGAATTGACATTAGAGTTTATATCTTTATGAAGTCTGTTGTTTCTTTTTTTTAATGCATAAAATTTATATTCACATTTCAAATTTGTATATAAAAGTTTTTTGTTTTTTCAGATGTTTAGTTCCCTCTGGAAGAAACCTGAACAACCACCACCCGCTAGGTCATTTACAAATACTGTCTGAAAGTGCATAAGTTTGTCGAAATTTACTGTTGTTATGCTTTGTATGTATTCTAATAAAATTAAATTATACAATGATGTATGAGTCTTTCTAAGAGTTTTGGGGAGATTAATTTTCATTTAATGTGTGAAGTTGTAAAATATTTTTCCATTCATTTTGTTTATATGCATGCTTAATTTAATTTTCTCTTCACTCTTTTACAGTTGAAACTTGTTTTTATTGTTGGAATAGATTCATATATTTCAGATTTCCTTTTCCAAATGTTTGAATTATAAAAGTTACCTGAAAAACCTATCTATGTATATAGTATCATGTCTTTAAATTGTCTCTTAACTGCCGGAAATATTACCAAAAATTTTTATAGTTTTTATTGAAATTATAACAAAAGAAATGAAATAATTTCATTTTGATGTATTTTCTTGACCTTCTTGTCTGGCCTCTTTTGATAAAATCATGGTTTGTTCGTATAAAATTTAATTTTGTTTAATTTCAAGCTTTCTTATATAAAAATGTTAATGAATATTGAAAGTTTTAAATGCCCCTTAATAATAAATTACTAAACTGTGCATAACTTAAAAATATGAAATAATTTTATTGGACAATCCAAGAATTTTCCCTTTAAAAACATATGTATGAAATTCATAAAATCTTATATATTTGCCCAGAGAAATCGTTAACACTCAGGAATGTGGGCTATGTGCCAAAAGAGATTCTTTCCAGACAGCAACAAAAAAACTCAGACAGCTTTTTTTTTTTTTTTTAATGGTTTCCTCCTTTTTTTTATTTATGCTGATTCATCCACTCAAATCCATCACAGAACTCTGTTAATATCTAATAGGTGTTAATACTGGAATTAGTTTATTTTTTCACTTATTGAATATCTTTTTGTTGAATTTTGAAATATCTGTTGCTTACTTTCTTTTTTATTTAATTCATCCTCCATAAAAAGAATACTGTTATTGTTTCAACAGTTCTGTTTTTATTATTTTTTTTTATTATTTTATTTATTTATTTATTTTTTTTCGTTTTTGTTTTTTAAGCACTCTGTCTACAAATTAGTATACACACCATGGGATACTGTTTGGATTCTGATTCATGTTTTTTTTTTTTTTTAGTTCTGTTTTTCATGTTTTTTTTTTATTTTTTAAGAACAATAAATCTGTGACAATCAGATCTGAGATATTGTTGGCAAGCTGAAATGATGAATGATGCCCGTCTTAGACAAGCACAAATCTTCTAGTAAAATATAAATAGTATGGACTAAAAAATTTATAAATTGGTATTCACTTTCCATCTTTGGTTATGTATGATAAAATTTTTGAATATTTTAACTGTTTTTTGCCATAAAAATGGTGACCTTTACTTATTTTTATTAAGTAACTTCTAACAAGTATTGCTGCGTCATTTAAATTGTTGATTTTGTTCTCGATAAAATTTCAGTGATGTAATGCAAAATATGATGATTTTTCTGAGTTGACCCATAAATATGACCCACAACAAATTATTTCATTATCTACTTTCCAGAATTTCGGTACATTGACTGAAAGTACATTGATTTTGATTAAGCTTGATTGGCATTTAATAATGATTTGATAAAGAAATTATATTTTTATTATGGTGCATTGCTGTATCTTTTTGTGTAACTTTTCATCTGAAATACAAAGAAATGTAGAAATCGGATGATGTTTATAGAGCCATTATGAGAAAGTGCAAAAACCTTTACTGTTAGTATTAGTTTCTACTTCAAAGGACTGGGGAGGTGGCATATTTATAAATCCCAATATGCTGAATATCACATTCCTATATTTTGACTTCTCCTTAGCAGTTAAGCAAAACTTAGCTAAGTTTTTTTTGCTTTAACAGATTAATTGGAGCTAAAGGTTGTCTGCTAAATCATGAATTGTGTTATGAATAATATTTTAAAATAGTATATTACACTTGATCCGGTATGGCAATTGATGTTTGATACTATGAATAAATTGTTCTGGTTTCATCTCTTAAAGGTACCTTGTACCCATTCAACTGGTTAGATGACCCAAATATATCAAAACAAATTAAAGAAAGTTTTAACTGTGATAGAGGTAAAAATACAATAATCAGACATGACACATTTCCGCGGATTTCAGCTTTTTCGGCATCAGATTTTATCATTCTTAATTTTTTTTTATATAATAATTGCACAATATTTTTAAAATCTCAAGCACTTTTTGTAGAAATTAATTCGTTTTATCGTTCAATTAATCATACTTATTTTATTTCTCGGTGTTTATATTTTGGACAATTGATTATTTATGAAGTTCAGTTTTTTTTTTGTTTGTTCCTAGCTTGTGTGTGTCATGTCTGAATAATGTAAGATTGAAAAAGAATGAGGAGGAAAAAGAACCCGATGGATGATTTTATCAGAAGAAGAACCGGATGGATGATTTTATCAGAGGCCTCCATCCATGCAGATTCAAAGTTATAATTGGCTTTCTGTCGAAAAACGACTTTAAGGTCGAAATTAAATTTTCCTCCGAGGCCAGAACCTATTCCGGAAAAAAATTGGAAACAAAATGAGGAAGAAAAGATTTATTCTCAAAGAAGACATTCAAAACAGTCATTTAAACATAGTCTGAAAAAATAAAGGTCTTAAAAATCTTAACCTCTCTTTGTGTTCCTTATTTTGTTTCCAGTTTTTTCCGGAATAGGTTCAGGCCTCAGAGGAAAATTTAATTTCGATCTTAAAATCGTTTTTCCTCTACAGAAAACCTATTCTAATTTTGAATCTGCATGGATGGCGGCCTCTGATGAAATCATCCATCGGGTTCTTCTTCCTCCTCATTCGTTTTTTGTTAACATTGTATATTTTTACCTCTATCACAGTTAAAACTTTCCTTAATTTGTTTTAATATCTTGGTCTTCGCAATTTTTTCTGGATGATGCTGCACTTACGCACACCAGATAAATTGCTCCTTTTATTGTTATTATTGAATTGACATTATGTGTCTTGAAGGTTTCGAAAAGCCTACCTTTACCCAGAAAGTATAATGTAATTATAACAAGACTTCCATATATACCTATAACATACATATACTACCTATAACATGCATTATACTAAATTAGAACTTCAAAAAATAAGTTAAAAATTATAAAAAAATAAGTATTAAAAAAACCTTAAAATAAAACACAAAAAAGCAAAATAGAACGAAAAATACAATTAGAATGAAAGCAAAATGGAAGAAAATTGTAAAAGAACCAAAATGGCAATTATCCTCAGAGGCCACACGCCATTGTAGCTGTGAAGCAGGACAAAAATTTTCTGAAAAAAGGAATGACCATAAGTCAAAATTATTCCTTTATGTGGCCTGAATTTTTGTCCAACCTCTGAAAATAGGAAAAAAGAAAAAACAAATACCTATACAACAGAATCAAAAATGAGACAGAAACCAAAAGGCAAAAATTCATCCTCTTTCAAAAACAGACACTCTAAATAAGTGAAGCCCAATAACATCAAGAAGCAGACCCCTAGCTCCATCTATGTAGAAGAATTCGAACTATTCTTCAGAAAAACAGATATTCTTAAAACTGCTTTTTTAAAAATTTATTAACTTTTGGGAAATAACCAGGATATTTTAAATTATCAAAAGCCTTAACAAAAGTATATTGGTTATTACAAATATTTTTAATCCTATTAATTTGAGAAAATACAGAATTTCTTAAAATTTTAAACTGAAGACATGAATGAAAACTGCAGAGTGTAATAGCTTTGAACTTAAAATCTTTTCGTTTATCATAAAATCCGACAGAGACTCCTGAATTTATAATTTTAATTTCCAGATCCAAAAAATTACATTTGTTCACTTCATTATTAGTTTTATTTAATTTAAGCTCCTCTGGATAGCAGTTAAGAATGGATTACATTTGATTTTGAAAATCTCTACTAGTCTTCCACACAATAAATTAATTGAAGTTTGCTCAAATGTATATGATCTGTACCTAAATACTGATTTGATTGATAAATATAAATGGTTAGAAATTTGCAGAGCTAATATTTGTGAGAATTATTTATTTAATGGAATTAACTACTATAAACAAGTTCTTGGAATTCCTATGGGTTGTTGCTTCTCCAGTGCATTGGCCAATTTATTTCTTCATTCATTTGAGAGAGAATTAATTAAGAATGAACTTGTGGTCGGATTCCGTTTACATATAAGAAATGTAATATACTGTTTTAATAGATTTTTTTAGGATGTTCATTCCATTTTTTAAAAAATCAAATTTCATAAAAAAAATAATTTTTTTTTCATATTTAATAACTGGTAAAAATGTTTTTAATAATGTATATTGTACACATACAGTGATTCTAAGTAAAGAGAAAGCCAGGAAACTAATATAATTAGTAGTCGTAAATCAGGGAAATATTGTAAGTTTAGTCAGGAAGATTTTTTTTTTTTTCACAGTTTCTGTAGCCACCCAGTGTGTGGTGAATATAATGTAAACTAAATCAAAGTACCATATTGTTGTACTCTGTTTTTCGGTGTGTGGAATCAATTAAGATTCTTTATGCACACCCATTCAAACTGCAAACCGGAGATTCTTATCTCTGGAATCGAGGGGGGGGGGGGGCGTAGCGTAAAGTAAAGTGTGTGGTTCAAGAGCTGTGTGCAATGTGAGATGGCTCACAAGGTTCTCGCATTGAACACCTACAGGAAAAACTGAGTTGCTCTTTCATTTCATGCATTATTTATCAATGTAAATCAAACTTGGTAAATAATATTCATTTTGAAACACCTGGTAATAGTGATCAAATGAAAATAAAGAAGCTTGTTCTTTCTCTAGAAAATTGTATAGAACCTTGAATAAACTATAAGTTTGCCAAGTTCGTCACCATCATGAGTACACTGAAAGGATTGTAAGATATGCTGTTGGAATAAAAAATATGGAAGTTTCAATTTTATCTTTGGTGTTCTGTAAAACTGGTTTAATAGAGAATTTTTAGTTTACTGAAGTTAACAAATAAATTAATATCTAGAAACAGTATCTGTGGTTTCTGATTTGTTTAGTAACTGAAAAAGGCATTATCACCAGGGCCGGATTTACATGTTATTGCTCTGTGGGTCAAAGCAGACAATTCTCCGTCCCCCAATATCAAAAAGTTCTTTTAGAATTTTCAGTTTAATGCGCGGAATATAAGAAAAACAGCAAATAAAATGTAAGATACAGTGGAACCGCGATGTAGCGAACCCGGGATATAACGATCCCTCAGTTGCAGCGAACCTTTCACATGATCCCAACTGAACCCTTATGTTAATAATGTATTTTCATACGTTTACAGCGAACAACAAACACTAGAGACTCGGTTATAGCGAACTGAAAATTTCTAAAACTTCAAACTTTTCACTTGCCCAAAGGGACATACTTTACTAATTGTGCTCAAGTCAACTCAACTTCTACACGAGTTACCCCTTTTGTATGAAATATTCTGGTTCAGAGACCACATTCCTCACCTATTTTACCTTTGTTAGAGTCGCTGCTAACCCCATAAGTGGGGCAAAGGAACAACAGGCAAGGCTCTTTACAGTTTCTATCTCCTCTCCTCCCCCCGGCGGACACCTGGCTGAGTGTCAACCAGGGAAGGGGGGAGACTTTCTGGTCAGACGACCCAGAAGCAATCACGAGTTTTCCCTGCCATTTTTGTTTAATTGCTTAGCTTATCATTCTGTGAACTTTGCAGTGATCATGGCTAACGTTGGCAAGCGAAAAGCTTTTTCTATCGGAGCAGAAAAGCATGGAGTAAATGCTTTTTCGCAAAATGAAATCGAACATTTCGAATGTTGTGACGACGATGTCGTTACATCTGGAGAAGTGAGTGAGGAAGATATCGTGGCATTAGTAAATGAAAAAAACAACTCTATTGTAGATTCGTCTTCGGATATGGAGGAAGAACAAGACGAACCATGGCCTTCAATTGCAGATGCAAAAACGTTTTGAACAATTTTTTTGCCACAGAAAACATCGACAAACATGTTGTGGACTTGTTTAAAATAGTGGATAAAAAAATTGACAAGTTGTATATAAAATCGAAAACTTTTCAACCAAAAATAACATCTTTTTTCAATGTAGTGGATTAACAAATAAGTAAAAAAAAGGTAAATGTTTAGTTTGTTTATTATTGAGTATATTATTTAATACTTGGTTTGTCCCTAATTAGTAATGAATATATTATGTTATTAAAAAGTTTATTATAGAAGTAGTATC